>APFE031520356.1:5702-72219 GCA_000404065.3 Pinus taeda
AAGAACAAAGATTCATCTAGGATGGATCGCTTCTTGGCAATGGGCATCAACAACCAAGAAGATATTTCAAACACATGTCAGAACTTGTTCTAGAATATTGAACAGTCTTGCAGTCGAGTTTTCTCCATCTTCTCACCTTGTATCTAACAGGGGGGAAATGATGGTCATCTACAAGCTTCAAAGCCATATCAAGCGAGCCTGAGCCACAACCTGCCACACCAGTTTCAGAGTTGTAACCAGAGACAAAGATGCCTGAACATGCCTTCAGTTGGCGATGTGGGACACTTCCTCTAGCAGAAGACTTCAGCTTCTTGCCAGTTTTGGAAGAGTTCCGAAGACAAAATTGAGAACACTTCCTCTAGCAGAAGACTTACAGCTTCTTGCCAGTTTTGGAAGAGTTCCAGGAATTGCATAAGCATTCCAGAGTTGTTGGTCATCCTTAAACCATCACAGGTTGAGACTTCCCTCTTACAGGTTGAAGTTTTACCTTTTATATGGGGTGAGGCCTCCCTTTTATGGTTGAAGGTTTCCCTCTTTAAAACAATAGGATCACTTCCTCTAGCAGAAGACTTACAACTTCTTGTGAAGTTTGGAAGAGTTCCGGGAACTGCACTAAGCGTTCCAGTGTTAGTGGCTATCCTTAAACCACCGCCCTTTATTACCAACATTTCATAGAGAACATTCAGCCTAGTGCTGCCATGCATTATTGCACATTTTGTATTACAGCTCTTTTCTTGGACTCATACATAACCCTTCGGATTAAGGGGGGGAATGTTGGACACTAATCCTAAAGGGTTAGCGTGGAAGCCGAATGGACAAAGCAGTCCAAGGGACCTTGGGATGTGAATCCCAACGGTCACCATATTGTACTATAAATGTACATCTTTTGTGAATAAAATTATATCGCATGCTTTATCTTTCCTCATGTTTTCCCTCACCATGTTTGTTTAACACAAATCAAAAGATGATAGTTTGACTAAGCTACTTCTTTGTAAAGGAGAACTGTAAATGGCGAACAATACATAAAAGCATTCACAATTCTTTGTACAATGGAGACTAAATAATGCAAAGGAAGGGAGTTTCCATAATTGTATACTGATCATAGACAGCAAAAGTCCTGAATAAAGTTGAAGAGAGTGAAGAAAAAACCAAAATTTGGAGGCAGAAATAGTCTTATCTGATCATCGCAACTGTAACACAGGGAAACAGGGATGCATCTGACCTATTGTATATGGGAGGTGCGATGCATCCAGATTTCCAAGAGGAGAAGGTGCGATGGTCCAGGGACGAGACTTCAACTTGGTTTTTGGTCACAGTTTGTAGCTTAGTTTAGGGATTTAGGCTGAGCTAATGATAGTCAGTAAATACAAATCATAAGGGCTGCTCTAATGAGGTTACTTGAGCCACCACCAGGGCAATTAGAATGTTTGCAAATCAATTGTTCAGTTTATAAACAAAACCCGAAGATGGATTGAAGCAGCATTGATCTACTTTGCACTTGCATAGCAAATGCAGTTCGAAGGCTAGCTGGATTAACTTCAGGCTCCATCTATAGTTTATAAAGAAAACAAATATAGGCAAGAAAACAAGCTATTCGTTCCCCAGTGGAGTCGCCATTTTGTTATCGGGAAATCTAGTGTCCATTCAGAGCTGCTAGTCCCACTAAGATGGGTAGCTATCTTAGAAACAAACAAACTAAAGTTACATTCGTTTTCCTTTATGAGAAGTAGATGGGAGAGAAGCAGAGAGTACCAACCTCATTATTTTGCTTGGCTCCTTGCTTGTTTCGTCTCCCCTCTGACAGATCTTTGCCACTCCTTCCTTGCTTACCCTGCTTCCAAGACCACCTATAAAGTCAAAGCAGCATAACACCATCAAAGCACAGAGATCTACGATCATAAAAAATATAGGACCAGATATATATTGACCACACAAATGCATATATCAACTCAAACATACAAGAATGTGGAGGAAAACTCGAATAACATTATTGATAGAAAGAGTAGAAGAGAGGATTACAGCCCATTGATCTGACCTAGCGTCATCCTCCCAGCATGAAAGCCCTTCTTCACCTCATGAAAAGCTTAGATCACCCAACACTATGATGTTCAACCAAGAAACTAATAGCACTTCCTTACAAAATACAAGATTCCAGCCTCTAGTTCTCCGGGATGAGGGATCCATATATAGATGTTTGCAAGGGGGTGAGTCAACTTCTGGGATTTTGATTAGTGTCCTCTCTCTAATAGTTCTTGGTTCCACTTGGAGATTCATGATCTCTTACTCATCCCTGGGTGAATTCAGGGAGGCAAGTGTCACAGGAGAAGTTTCTGGAAGATTCCATGATCATCCACCTTGCAAATTGTCTCTGCCATTTGTCTACACTCTCCCATCTCACCCTATAGAAGGGCTTTTCAGTATGCATTGCACTTTTTGCATGTGGCAGGTGAGATGCATCGCACCCTTAGCACTAAGCAGTCTATATGGTCCAGTTTTCACCAATTCTGAGCAATTTTCCATGGAGAAATTCTGGGAGATGATGTAATCAGCTAACCTTATTCCTTTAGGGTGTGAAACAACACTTTTAGGGACTCAAAAGCCCTTGGTTTATGGACATATATGATTGAGGTTGTAGTGCCCAAATATGTCTATAACAACACATACATTACAAATGAGTTCCACGAGGAAGAAAATGATTTATCAATTTCATGATCATTTGTCCCATTATTAGTTGTCTTATATAATCATCGTCTCATATGTAATATGTATTATGCAATAAATGGTAAGTAATGAAGCCCAAGGGACACATGTGGAATGTGAATTGTCATATATGGAATGTAGTAAGTCATGAATAGAATATGAATATTCATATGAGTTGAGAAGTCATGAGGAAGCTCAAAGTTCATTCTTATTTGTTATAAATAGCTCCTCATAACTCAAGCTAAGGGCTTGGATTCTTGGAGCCTTGCCTTGGCTTCTCTTGTAGTGCATAGGAAATAGATGATTCTTTGGTGAATCAAGTTGTGGCTTCATGTTCCACTACTATATATAGCGTTTCATTCATGTAACATTGTACTTGGGATCTTTCACTCTTAATCAGAAGCTATGAGCCAACACTTCTTCATACATATATCATAGATATAGTAGGACTGAAATTTTTATCTTTATGATATATGTTTTTTTTATTACATACTATGTGAATTAACTAATTCATTTCCTAGCTATGGTTGTTATTAAATAAATGTTGTTATGCTTTAATGATTGTTTCTTATTATGTGGACTAATTTTATCTTCCTTCTCGGATCCCCCCTTTAGGATAGTACTATTACTTTTCTATCCAAAGGCTTGTTTTCCTTTACCAATCGACGATGCTCCCTTGTGGAACTTACATCAGTTCTCTCACAAAGGCTACATACTTGCTTCCCAAAGAGGTGTTGTGATCTCTTATGTTTGTGTGTAACCAAGGGATATCTTTGAAACCTTTCCAATGATAGCCAAAGCATATGCCTAGATGGGACTCCTACACAAAACAATGTGAGGCCTGATTGGGACTTTACAATGGGGAGATCCCCTTACAATGTTGGTGGCATCCAACACCGTTAATAGAACCCCAAGTGATTTACTTCCATGGTGAACCAACTATATTAATGATATTAAACTTGAATAAAATACTTCCTCCACAATAAAAGAAATGACTTCATTAGAATCCAAGATATTGACCATGTAGGACAAGTCATTTCTAGATTTGACCATATGGTTTTTGATAAATCAATGTAGAGCAAGGAAGGTAGTTTAGGTCATATTACTCACCCACTCAATTATGGCATGAGAAAGACAAATATATCTATATATATATATATATATATATATATATATATATATATATATATATATATATATATATATTATAGCTAAAGAACTGTTGATTAGAGAGGTAGTAATTAATTAAAGTATATCTTTTTAATATTTCTAAATCTCCCTATGCATATTCAATTTCTTTGCTCTATTTCAATTTTCATCTCTTAATGAAGCATGCATTGCTCGCATTATGTTAGTTTTTTTGGCATTTTTGTTTAGTTCATTGACCCACAACTTCATGTTATATTCTAAAACTTACCAAGTTAATATACAATAGATTAGATCAGAAGGAAAAATCCAAATTTTAAGGGAAGTCCTAAAGATGAAGTACAACAATGAAAGGAATAACACAATTTCAAACACTATGTTTTGACATGAGGAGAACCTCTAATTTTGAATCATAAAGCAATTTTGAAGACAGGAAATCCATATTCTACGAGCATAATACCAAACCGTCATATAATTTCCTGCCAAGAATGAGATGACTCCAATCAAATGAACAAATGAGGAGAGTATATTGTTTAGTTCACAAGTGACATGCTCAATATAGCTGGTAGAAAGAGCTAAGATGTTATTCATTAAAGTCCTCATCTTGAGTGAGTCAAAGTTGTGATTATGAACTACAAAAATTGAATTAATTGTGTTGAGTAGATATAATGGGGGTAAACAAAAGAATTATAAAAGGGTTTGAGAGCCAAAGGTAATTGAATTATGGGAGTAGTGTAAGGTTATTCCGTTAGTGCTTGTGGGAGTGGGTAGAGTTTTCTATAATTATTACATTATATTCATTAGAAATGCATTATATTTTTTCGATGGTTATCTCTACCCATTATTTGTCTGTGATAAGCACACTAGAGGGATTATGGGAAAGGCCCGAACCTCTAAAAAATTAGGTTGTTTTTTAATCCATTTTAACTCTATTTTGTTCTTTTGAGTCAATGGTTTTCTTGGCCTATTGTAATCTAATGTTGGTATAGGGATTAGTAATCTTGTGTCACCATATTAGAGTTTTGGATGCTATGAAATACTTAAATATTATGTTATGTATATTCAAGTTAATAAAGAGAAGAATATTGAGATGCATCTCTAAGTTTCACTACTTTTTCCAAAGGGATTTAACGGGTAAATTTCTATGTATTGTGTGCTTTGTTATTATTATTTTTATTACACTTCAGAATTTATATGCATTTATTTACTAGAAAGGTTTAAAGATACATTATTTACTTCTTCTTTTTCTTGATTTTTGATAAAACGGAAAGAATTTCTTTGCAATTTTTGATAAACTCTCAATTAGTTACGCTTTATTTTTGTATATTTTCTTTAGTTGTAAGTTATTCTTTCTACTGTCATATCTAATCATTTATTTTAAGAGAGGGTTGGGAAGTAATATTATGAATTATTGTCCTTATTGATGTAACTATAACTTTTGTTACTTTCTCATTTAGTTAAGATTTAGTTGATTACATCCCATATTAAATTTACACAAATACATATAGTTTTGTTTCATTTAAAGGTTATTCAAGGTTATTCAGCCAAAATTTTGAAAATCGAAGAACTTACCCTTATCCTTCACATACCCAAGTGGATAAAAACATTCCCTCAAATTGTAGGACCTTATGATTAGCCACATTTTAGCCAAGATATAAAAAAATATTTTGGAAAATAAGATTATCTTATGGCAAGAAAGCCATGCTAAAAGAGTTGAAGGTTAAGATGTGTTTAAGAGATATCATTCAACTATGGACCACCTTGTTACTCCCAAGATAGTAAAGAACTGTCATGATAATAAAATTTATTTCTCATGTAGCTCTTTTGATTTTGGAAAAGCTTTTGACACCATTTTTAGGTCAAAATTTGTGCACGAGAATATAAGAGATAATGGTTCCTCTTGAGTTGATAGTTATTGTGACAAGGTTGTATGAAAATGTTATTGCTAATTTTGGGACCATTAAGGGTTGGTCAAAACATATTTAGATGAAATTTTAAAGTCAAGTAATGGTGTCCCTTATCACCTAACCTTTTATGGCATACACATTGATGAGCTAGAAGAGTTTTTGGAAGATGTCAGTTGTGTTGGTTGCACACTCATTGGTATAGTCATAGATCTTCTCCTTTATGTCCATGATATTGTTCACATAGAAAGGAGTCATTATGATCTTGGAAACCAACGAAGAATCCTCCTTTTTTTCTTCTACAAGATGGGTATGACTATTAATAGTGAGAAACCTAAGGCCATGATAATTGAATCGAAAAAGATTACATATGATATGATATTCATTACAAGGAAAAAATAAATTATAGCATTGAGAAAAGGATAAATGGATTGTGGAAAGCTTATTAGGGGTTTAAAAACAATTTTAAGTCAGTAAATGTTTCGATGTGAGATTAAAAAGAATGGATCTTGTTATTTGAAATGGACGTGATATTTTGTGGTTGTAGTATCCCAAGGAGTTTTGGATGAAGATAGAATAGATCCAAAACGAGTTTATAACTTACAATCTCAAGATTATAGAAAATACTATCTTATCATCTCGATTGAAGCGAGTCTATCCCCCATTAAAAGTGTGCCAATGGTTATGTATCTTATGTATAAGAATATGTTAAATAACATGGAAGCCAAGGGGTTTACTAAAATTTCTTATATCTATAGCCAAAACTTAGACCTTTGGCTTAAGTGAGGATGGCATAAGGATGCTCAATCTTGGCCAGGTCATTGAAGTATTAAACAAATCTTCATTTACTCCAATGTTACATTGTGCCTCAACATAGTGAGCAGATTCAGGTGCTTTACCTTTGTCTATATCATCAGTTTTACCTTTCTGTTGGTTTCTTCTCTGCTCAATTTTGTCCCATGGTAGCTTGCATGTAGAGGCATCATGTGATCCATTTCTTTTGCAGCGAATAAAATGTAAATCTGCCTTTTTTCCTTGAGAATGTCACCCCCCCCCTGCCTCTGAAATATCTTCCTCTTCCTCTTCGTCCACCTCTTCCTCTTGTAGAATCTTGAGCAGGATACTTTTCTTTATAAGCAAGGCACACAGTCTCTTCAGAAGATTCAGGGGTTGTCTTCTTTCCA
This sequence comes from Pinus taeda, assembly GCA_000404065.3. NCBI lineage: Eukaryota > Viridiplantae > Streptophyta > Pinopsida > Pinales > Pinaceae > Pinus > Pinus taeda. Next base: position 12,637 of record APFE031520356.1, read on the forward strand.
AAGGCTTTTTCTCTTTCAACAAAATTTTTCACAAGAGAGTCAAAGGTTATATCTTTGAGATTTCCATTTGCTTGCAAAGACTCAAGATAATTGGACTATGTAGGATAAAGTGCTTGAGAACAGCAATAAGGAGGGAATATCCAACTCACTTTTAGTGGATTTGATAATCAATGCATTATAGACTTATTCAGATGCAAGAGCAGAGTGAATCATTGATTTTGCCGTTCCAAGAGTGAAGAGTTTAATCATTAAGTTTGGACGACTTCAATTGCAGAATGTGAGTCATAGAGTTCTTTCAGCTTTTGTAAAGCTTCAAAGGCAGTTGAATATGATGAAATATGGCGACTCACCTCCTTATTTACAGATGCTGCGATTAATGCATACGCTTTGTTGTTCTTGTTTTTCCAAATGGCGAGCTCTTTGTCTGAGGTAGGCTTTTCTGGGTCACTGTCTCCTTCTCCGACACACACTCCTTTCCACAACTCATTGAAGATGAAGGTGTGTTGTATCATCCGGGACCAATCAGGATAGTTCTCCTTGCCAGTGAAAACTATTCCTACCATAGAGATGATTGAATGCATTCTGTAAAAAAAAAAACTTCTTGCAATATACTGTAAAAAAATTTGTACTTCTAGTAGCAGACTTCTAGTGGCAAACTCTGTTTTTTTGAAAAAAATAATAAAGGATAATTAAATCAACAGTGTATTAAAACCAGCCGGCTTAAATCCACCAAGGAAATACGCAATATGCTGGTTCATTTAGAATGTACTTCGACCAGAAATCAGAGTTGCATAACTCAGTACATAGGAGGCAATTATATATCAAAAAAATGGTGATCTTAAATTGCGCACATATTTCACCACGAATTCTTAAATTGCGCACATATATACCATGAATTCTTAAATTGCGCACATATATACCATCCAAGAAGAAGAAAAAACGCTTATCCCTTGAATATTTGTGTTACTGGTAATAACTAGGAATAGTTTTCTTCGGTGCCTTCCATTTTGTAGTTTATTATGTTCTTACTAATAAACTGATTATTATGCTCCCGATTTCGCTTTTTTTTCTCTGCACTTGCTAGTAGATCTGAACCACGGTTCTCTCTTAACATGTTTCTCAACTAGGGCTGGTAGACTACGACCAATGCCTTCAGTACACTTTTAGAGTTAGCGAGCTCAACATTTCTATCATTCACGACATTTTTCAGACGCTCAACTTCAACTTCCACATTGCTGAAAGATAGGGAAAAAAGAAATGACCAGTTTTACCTCTAGAACAATTCTTTTCAAATGTCCTGTGAAACATTCGCTGCTGTCCGAGCCCCATTACCCGAGCAGCACGCCATTCTCTTCACGCGTTAGAGGTTTTATCATCCCATCGCCAACTCATTACTCAGATTAGAGTTTCTCTGGTCCTCAAATTGGTACAGGGCTCAATTTCCGACTGTTAAAACAGCTTGCACGGAAAGTGTGGCTCCTAGGATCCCGAACACCATCCAGATAAGGGTGAACTCTCTAAGAAACGGAGCTCACGAGATCAGGTCCCTGCTGTGCGAGATCAGGTCGAGGTTGCGGGTTCAAATTTGATGGACCATCACTTTCTGGAACAGCAGGAGCTGAGCAAGGCAGACTGTGTAATTTTATGTGTGAATAGCGTTGAGGCTGCAACAGAGCAGCATGTGGAAATAATGGCAGAGAAAATGACCACGAGAATGGGAATCTCTTCCTAGAGAGACAACGGAAACTAGAGCAGGTTTACTACAACAAAAGCACAAACCACGAAATTTGGGAAGGTGTAGTAACTGGGCACCGCAGTATTAACATTCATATGATGGTGCTAATGGTGCAGGTATCGAGCAGCGTAGCAGAGCAGTGTTATTGGACTATGTCAGAGGAGTGTGGGAGGTTACAGTCTACACCAATCATGTTCAACGCACCACTCAGTGTTGAACGCAGAGAATATAAAACGCATAAAAATTCAACAGTCTACAAAAATGGAGAACAGACGCAGGAAGGAGTTACATGACATAAGAAAACTAAAAATAGGGTTGGCTCTGATACCATGTCAGGCCAGGAGTAACTCCAGAAAAACTGATTCGATTATTTCATTAGGTAGCTATTGTTATATACATGAATGTGACTAATTAGTTCATCTTCTTGATGACTGTTCACATTCCAGAAGATTAGGTGTCAACACATTTGATCCTGTATCAATTTTAGCTTTTAATCTAGTCCCTTCTATCTTACATAGAGACCACAGATCCTGGAATGGTGTTGCTTCTTTCTCCCCATCGATGCTTGAAGCGAAGTTTTCCCATCCCTCTGGCAGAGCATTCAACATTACTGTAGTCATTTCTCTATATGGCATTTCAATTCCTACAGTTGATCTCGTATCTTCATAAAGTATGAAGTTATTCCCTCCTCTCTAGACATTTTCAACTTGTATAGTTCTTGTCTCAAGGATACTACTTTCCTGCAATACTCATTGAGAATAGCTCCACCAATTTGTCATATATTTCTTTTAAAGATTCTAGTTTTGATACATAGGGAATGAGAGAGTCCTTTATGGATTCTATAAGAATCCTCTGGGCTCTTATGTCTCCCTTCATGTATTTGGCATAAGCTTGAGAGTCTTCTTTTGATCCATAACTTCATTTTCAATCAAATTTAGATCTGTCCTTTTCTTCCATGCAAGAAAGTTTGTAGTCTTAGACAATTTGTTGCGTTCCTTGCAACAAATTGTATTTCGAGACATTTATTTATGAGACTGAACTCTGAGTACTTACTATGTATAATTCTACCTATTTGTACTAAAATTCGTTTTGTAACTTTGTTCCTTATTGTAAATCTATTTCCCAATAGCTACACAATACCCATGCAAATAATTGAATTTCAGTGTGGGTCGATTTTCGACAGGAGCAAAAAGCAATGATAGAATTGACCATCCTTCAGTCCACGTGGTTTTAAAGCAAACAAACGAAACAAAAGAGAGAGAATGAAAAGGATATCCAACGCAGAGAAATACCTGTGAATTTGTGATCGTTGGAACTTGGAATTCTGAGTGTTGACCAGATTCGAGCTACAGAGGAATACCCAATCCAACATGCAAAAATGACTCTTTCGTGGTTCTCGGTTAGATGGGATGAAAAAACCGGTACAAAAAAGCTCGGCAAGGAAAAAATATCAATGTCACAGCCCGCCATTATCACTGTTAGACTGGCAATGCAACAACCTCCAACCTCCATTACATTTTATTTATTACTTCAACAACCTCATGTCGCCTGCGTAGTAGCATACTCTAGACTTTAGAATCTATAGGTCAGGTAGTCAAAGAACAAGGCAGATTGACGGTCTGCTACACTGCATCCCTTCAGTAATTTAAATTTTCAAAAATCCCTTCAATAATTTAAATTTTCAAAAATGTCCAGCAAGCCGGCAGGGCTTCATAGGGCATTTTAAAATATTATTTAAAAAAATTTAAAAACCTATAGAAATCAAATTTTAATTTTCTTTTTGACTTGTAATTTTCGATTAAAACTTTTCTAACGTGCTAGAGGACTCTTCACAGGATTTGACGTGTTCAACTTTGAACATTGATAGCGATGAATGATATCAGCGGCAACAACATCGTTTGGCTAGGGATAAGTGGTCGTGGTTAGCTGCTACAGGAAGGGCGCTTGGCTTCATACTGTAACGGGCCCAGAGCGCAAGCTGCAGCTGCAAATTTTTTTTTAATATAACTTATATATATGTATTTTGTTATATGTTGGAAATAATACTAAGAGGGGGGCTGAATCAGTATTATTAGATCAATAATTTTATTTCCCAAACAGATTTGTATACGCTACTTCAACTAAGTGAACTAGCGTGTACACACGACTGTACTTAAAGCAACGAGCGTATATGCAAAGAACCTTTGATTTAGCCAATTTATAATGCATTGAACTTTAACCAGTATATCAGAGATTTATTAGACAGTGCAGTAAAAGCAGAATAAAGCATCACACATAAGCAACACACATGAACACCAAGATATAAGGTGGAAACCCAATGTGGGTAAAAACCACCTACTGTTGTCGTTTTTGTCTTCTTTTCATAATAAGAAAATCCGTTTACAATCTTGTACTGGTGCAGACTCGTACCAGAACGCATGCTTCTACCTGCAAAAGGTTACAACCTTCTTTCGTTCTCCAGGTCTATTGGAAGGGAGCTACAACCCCTTAACTCTTGTACTAGCCGATATGTTTAATAGTACGTAGGCGGCGACCTACACAAGACTACGACCTTCTTTCTTCCTCCAAGGACGATGTTTCATAAATTTCCAGATTGGATCCATCAACATCACCATAACTGCAATTCAATCATCAATTACATCTGCATCAACCAATCACTGAAACTCAATCATCACTTTCTGAATCAACCACAACTAAATCAATCGATCATTTTGACAACCCATCGTTAAATCACAATCAATCTGACCATTCAAAATACTGTCACCAGAATACAGTCACCAGAACCCAAAACTCTGCAACAACAAACAGAAACAACTGAAACATACTTTATAAGGTATACGCTACTTCCATATGTTGAACCTGCGTGTATACGCGCTTTTATCAAAGCCAACCAACATACATATCTACAAATATTAATTCATAATTCTGCAGCTATTCCAGACTTCAGTTATACCCAAATCATAATATTTACGAAATAACACATGCATCAGTGTTCAGATCTAGACTATACATGATCAAACCACATAATGATAATTCATTTCAAGCCTTAAGATCCCGACCCATCATTAGATCTTATCCTTCATCAACCGCTAAGGTTCATCCTTAGTTCAGATCAAGCACAGCACCATAAGCCAATAACCTGCATACTAGATTTCACACTTCATCAGATATTCGATACTTGCACACCTGGCCTAATGATTTTCTCCTCCTTATATAGTTTTAGGCCTCTGTCAATACCATGGACCAAAACCACTTAGCACCAATACCTTGGACCAAATACCTAGGGTCAATACCTCGGACTAAATACCTTGGGCCAATACCATGGATCAAAATACCTTGGACCAAATACCTCGAACCAAAAACTTAGTTTTCCAAGATATATGCGTTTTTCCTTCTGTGAAAGTGTGTGTGTATGTATACGCTACTTATGTTCAGTGAACTTGCGTATATACGCAGCTTCGTCAAGGTGAACCTGCGTATACCTCTATTTCTTCATTCTTTGTAGTCTGATCTATAATTATTTGTTGTTGACATGTTGTACTGTGATCTTTCATCTGAGTGAGTTGCCATCAAGGACAACACCTATATCATAATACCAACACACGTGTATCATAATGCCAACAATCTCCCCCTTTGGACTTGATGCAACAACAACACCAAGTCACTCTCCCCCTTTGACATCAAGGGCAAAGGGTGGACCAAGATAATTTCTCCCTTTGACATACATTATGCTGGTCATGCTCCCCCTAAGTACATTCTGAATTCTTTGATTGAGCTCCCATGCAGAGATGTACTGAAATCGTCCATGCTCCCCCTAAGCACAAGCAAAGTCTGCAAAAAGATTTTCTAAAAGAATAACATGACTCTATAGCTCAACTATGTGAGGATGACCTTCCTATCACCAATGACTCATACATACATCCATCTCCCAACCAAGTGGGGATATACCAAATTTGACTCATCCACCCAACCAATTGGGGATATACCAATTGTTTATACATGACAAAAACAAGAAATATTACATCATCCATCCCATGTAAACTTTTGTAAAGTGGGACTATAAATTACATCATTTGTCCAAGAGGACTCATTCAAATGTATGAGAAGACATATCACACCCTAGACTTTTACATGACTTGAGCAACAAATGGTATAAATATCTAAAGCCATAGCTAGACTCAGCAACCATAATGTCAACAATGTTGAATGTACGTGAAGGCTAATGCTCCCCCTAAACCGGTGCTACCTGTGCATTGTTAACAGGTCAATGATCAAGGCATCTTTGTTAGTCAGATAAAATTAATGAACAGAGCATATTAATCGTTAATATCAGCCAGAGCACCCATATCAGAGCTTGCCCCACTGTTTTTCTTGTCTGAAAAACATATACACTTCTTGACCCACAGAAACCCACGAGTGTACGCAACTACACTTCATGAAACACAAGTATAATAACCTTTGTATAAAAAATTTGATTTAACAGCAGGATGATGCAGCAACTACTCCCAGCTTTTGTCTGAGATATTAAAATATCTCTCTAGGTAGTGGTTTAGTGAATATATCAGCAACATGTTCTTTGGAGGGAACATATTCCAATTTGACCTTTTGTTCAAGCACTTGTTCATGTAGAAAATGGTATTTGATGGGTATGTGCTTGGTCTTGGAGTGCATGACTGGATTCTTTATGTGATCTGAATGTCTTGCAATGTTTGCATCATCCAATGTAGTTGTGTGCAACAAGATGCAGCAGCCACATATTCTGCTTCAGCTATAGATAATGCAATTGAACTTTGTTTCTTACTGAACCAAGACACTAACCTGGAACCCATATAGAATGCACCACCACTAGTGCTTTTTCTGTCATCAACACTTCCTGCTCAATCTGCATCTGTATATGCATGAAGAGTAAGATCTGTATCTCTAGGATACCATAAACCAAAGTTCTGTGTTCCTTGAAAATATATGAAAATCCTTTTCACTGCCTAAAGGTGTGATTCATTTGGATTTGCTTGGAATCTTCTAACTATTCCTACTGCATGCATGATGTCAAGTCGGGTACCTGTTAGATAGAGAAAACTGCCAATCATGGATCTGTAAGTTGGTTGATGTACTCCTGCTGATTCATCATTTAAGTTGAGACTGCATCCTGTTACCATTTGGGTACATACAGGTTTAGAATCTTCCACGCCATACCTTTTCAAGATCTGTTTGAAATATTTGGTTTGTGAAAGAAAAATACCATCTTTATTTTGTTGAACTTGTAGACCAAGAAATAGGTAAGTTCACCAAGCAAGGACATTTCAAATTCTTGCTACATTACTGAAGCAAAATTCTAACTCATGGATTCTTCATTGCTACCAAAAATGATATCATCAACATAAACAAAAACTATTAGCAATTTATCAGTGTCAATCTTTGTATATAGATTGTTATCTGCTGACCCTTTTGAAAAACCCTGTTGGTGTAGATATTTGTCAAGGCAGTAATACCAAGCCTTTAGAGCCTGTTTTAGACCATAGAGAGCCTTTTTGAGTCTACATACAAGTTTTGTACCATTTCCAAGAATGAATTCTTCTGGTTGGTCAATATAGACTTCTTCTAAATCTCCATTAAGGAAGGCAGATTTTACATCCATTTGGTATACTTTGAATTTCTGAAAGCTAGAAAGAGCAAGAAACATCCTTGTGGCTTCAAGTCTAGCAACATGTGCAAAAGTTTCTTCAAAATCTATACCTTCTTGTTGAGCATACCCTTTACAAACAAATTTGCCCTTATTTCTAATAACTTCTCCATTTTCATTCAGCTTGTTTTTAAATATCCATTTAGTTCCTATAACATTTTTATCATGAGGTCTAGGAACTAATTCCCAAGTATTATTCTTTTCAATTTGCTCAATTTCTTCATTCATGGCCTTGACCCAACATTCATCCTTGCATGCTTCATTTACATTTTGAGGTTCGGTGAAAGATAGTAATGCTAGGTAGCTTGAGGTTTCTGTAATAGTTCTTCTTGTCTATACACCTGCCTCTTTTTCCCCTAAAATTTGAGTTTCTGGATGATTTTTCTGAACATACCTGGACGGAGTCTTTTCTTCTACTATTATCTCTTCTTCTGGTGCTTAATTGGTTTCTTCTTCAGAATCATTGTGATTTGATGTGGGAAAATAATCCCCATCTTCTTCATTGTCATAATCTTCGATCTTTATTTGTTTTGGATTTTTGCATGCTTCATCAACTACAACATCAATACTTTTAACAATTTTCCCAAGTATTTTATTATAACATTTATATCCTTTACTTCGGGAAGAGTAACAAAGAAGAATACCTTCATCTGCTCTGGGCTCAAACTTACCAAGTTTTTCATTAGTCCTTTTGATATAACATTTGCTTCCAAAAATTTTAAAGTATTTTACAGTAGGAGTCTTACCATACCAAAGTTCATGTGGAGTTTGAGTGATTTTTACCCGAACATTTGCTTGGTTGAGAATAGTTACGGCGGCGAATGCAGCTTCACCCCAGAAGGTTGCAGGAGTTCCAGATTCATCTAGCATAACTCGAGCCATTTGTTGAACAGTCCTGTTCATTCTTTCTACCACTCCATTTTGCTAAGGAGTCCTTGCAGTGGAGAACTGCCTTTTTATTCCATGTTGTTCACAAAAGTCAAATAATTCATCTGAGGTAAATTCTCGTCCTCGATCAGATCTGGGGCATTTGATTTTGCAATCTGATTCATTTTCAACCAAAGCTTTGAAGGCTTTGAACTTTTCAAATGTTTCATCTTTATGCTTTAGATGACCTATCCAACACATTCTGGAAAAATCATCAATGAAAAAAATAAAGTATTCTTCTCCACGAGGTGACTTTTTCCTTGATGGTCCACATAAATCAATATGGACAAGTTCAAGAGGCTTACTAGCTAACCCTTCTTTTTCAATGAAGTGAGATCTGGTTTGCTTACCAAATTGACATGGTTTGCATATTGTATTTTTGGGGATGCTGATATCTAGAAGATCACGAACGGCCTAGAATCTGCATGCTTTTCTTATTTGAGAAAAGCTTAGATGTCCCAATCTTCTATGCCACAGCCAGTTTTCATCATTTCTGCTTAGATAGCATTGTTGTTGTCCTCCCTTGAGTATGTATAAGTTGTTTGGAGTTAATGTACCTTTGATCACGGTTTCTCCTGTATCAAGCTCACGAACAACACATCTGTTTGATCAAAACACCACTTCATTTCCTTGATCACACATTTGACTGACACTCAACAGGTTATGCTTTAGACCGTCTACATACATAACATTCCCAACTTTAACCTTTTCTTTCAAGAAAACAGAACCTTTACCTTTTATGACAACAGGAGTGTCATTTCCAAATGAGACATTCTTTTCAATTTCTAAGGCATTATATGAGTGAAGTTTTTCTTTGTCACCTGTCATGTGTTTTGAGCATCCACTGTCGATGTACCACTGATTTTCTTGTCCTTTTGCATACAAGGTTATACCACATCTTTTTGTTTGAGGTTCTGTCCTTTTAAATATCTTGGGATTTAATGGAGTTTGCTCCTTTTGAGATGTTTGCCGAAAGTTGCTCCTGCATTCAGATTCTTCATGGCCAAAGTTTTTACAGATTGAGCATTCTATTTCATTTTCAAGAAGAGAAAAGTTATTATAGGAGCTTTTCTTGATCCCTGTCAAATTCCTCTAATTTCGTGCTTCTCTAGTCATGATGGTTTTGTAAGCAACACATTGAGCAGCATTGTGTCCAAAATTATGACATGAGAAACATTGTCCATTAAAGAAATTCCTGCAATTATCGAATCTATTGACCTATTGATTGTAGTTTCTATTGATATTCATCTTTGGAGCAAATTGATTGTGATTTACTTGAGGTTGGTTGTGGCTTCTGTTCATCCTTGAAGCAAATTGAGTCTGATTTACCTGGTAATCTGCTTTATGCCTTTGCTAACAATTGTCATACTGTTCATTGTTCTTTGCTGCATCAAGATAGCTTTTAGTGGAGGTTGACGACTTCTATGATTGAGATGCTTCTTTAGTATATCCAAGACCTGTCTTTATCAGAGGAGAATGCTGCACTTTGATAATTTCATTTAAGGTTTCTGATTCTTTAGCAAATCTAAGATTGAGAGATTTTGTTTTCTCAAGATCCTTTCTTAGACCCACAATTTCACATTCTAGTTTTTCATTGTGTTTTTCTTTTCAACGAGTTTGTATGTCAATGTATATATAATCATATTCTTTTCTTCTAAACGGATTTTGAGTTTAGAGATTTCTTCATGAAGGTCATCTTCTTCTAAAGCATCCCAAAAATTATCATCGGCATAAGCCATCAGAAGTCTATAGTCATTACTATTTTCATCTTCATCATATTTGATGAACCATTGCTATCTTCATGAGAATAGTAACTCTTTATATTTACAACTTGTTTTCTATTCCATTTTGCATATTCCTTCCCTTTTTCATATTTATCTTTATGAGGACATTTGGCAGCATGATGACCGACTCTACCACAGTCAAAGCATTTAAAGGGTAGTTTACCTCTAAATCTTCCGAAACCCTATTGAAGCTTCTTGATAAAGTTTACTTCATCTTCTTCTTCTGAAATATGTCCTGATTCATTGAGTTCTTCCTTTCCTTTTGCAGAAGTTTTAAATGCGGCTTCTCTCATAACTAATGGACCTCCTTTTCTCATCACAAAGGCAGTTAAGATTCCATGAAGCTGTGTCATAGTGATAGTCTGCAGATCTTGTTTTTCTTCTATGGCAGACACTTTTGGTTCAAATTTAGCAGACAAGGATCTTAAAACTTTCTCAACTAAGGTAACTTCCTTTATATCTTCACCCAGATTCTTCATACAATTGACAACCTCATCGATACGTAAGAAGTAACTAGTTATACTTTCATCACTGTGCATCTTGAGAGTCTCATACTAAATTCTGCAACTTTGAAGTTTAGCACGTTTTACCTGAGAGTTTCCTTTGTAACTCAAAATGATTTTGTTCCATATTTCTTTTGCTGATTTGAGCTGCATAACTTTGACAAACTCTGATTGTGACAGACTTTCCAATAATGTATTAACAGCCCTGGCATTGGTTTCATATTGCTTTTTACCTACCATATCTGTAGGAATTGTTGTTGGAAATGTATATCCTCCTTCCACAATTTCCCAGACATTCATTCCAAGTGATTGTAGATAGGCTGTGGTTCTTATTTTCCAATAAACAAAGTTGCTCCTGTTGACTACTGGAGTAGCACCTGATGATTATGTGAAGACTCCATGCCCAAGGATGATCCAGAGGACACTTGTACCATCAGATGTCATCAGTCAACAGAGTTTTTTAACTCTACTTCTATCTTCTCGTCATCTTTCTTGTACCCAGATTCCACACCCTGCGGGGAATTGTAATAAGTGATGCTAGTATGATGAGTTTCTTGAATTTGTAACAGGCCTAGGATGTGGGACTCGATCAGCAAATGAGTAAACCTTGGAGTGTTTTTTTTATCCGGTTAATTATCCCTTCATTATTCAAAGGCGGATAATTTTCTGGATTTTTTCACTCATTTTTACCCCAAAGCCGAGGTGACGGTTTGAAGATTGAGCCCCTGACACATCTTAGTGTCTAGAGTCGATGTATATTACCATACTAGATCACACAAAAAGTTTCGTGGAATTTGGCTAGGTCTCATAGGAATTTTTAATAGTTAAAAATTTCCCGCAAAACGGGATTTTTTAATTATTTTCTATGTAATGGCATAAATAAGTGGCCTTAGGAAATGTCTGGGGCGTATGACCACTCGAAATTCATCCTCAGATGCCCAGCATTCTCCTAGAGCCTACTTTGGGGGTCAAAAAATGACTTTGAGTCCCTCAAAAGCCGATTTTTCAAGTGACAGTAGCAAAAATGAAGAAAAAATTCAAAAAAATGAATAATTGGAAAAATTTATAAATTTTTCCAAAGTCAAAATAAGTCAAATTTTGACATGGAAATTATGTAGAGAATCAAGGGTGATGTGGCAAGCATGTGGGACCCACCTCATAAGGTATAACAGGCTCAAAGTCAAAGAAAGTCAAAGGGTAGTCAAATGCAGTCAACAAAGTTCCACGTTGAAGTTCATAAAGCATCGAATTGTTAAAGTTCACTTTTGATTTAATTTAAATCAAGTTGGAATTAAAAATGCAAATGTAAACTAAGTGAGCACGTGGGACCCCACCTCACTACATATGATTTACATATAACTGAAAGAGACAAAAGGCACATGCTAAAAATAAACTCCACGCTGGCCCAATCAAATTCTAACGCAGTTATCAAAGGCATATACGCAGTTTAAAGGCAGCCACATGTTCATATCCCAGCAGTTTACGTGGGCAGTCCCAGCAGTTTACAAAGGCAGTCAACAGCAGTCTAAAGGCAGTCAACAGCAGTTTACGTTGGCAGCCAATACACGCACAGTTAACAGCTATCAATACGCAGCACCTACAGCAGTTTAAAGGCAGCCAATCCTACAGCAGTTTGGAGACACATGGACAGTCCTCTAAGCTACTTGTACAAATTTGTTTTACATTGGGATTGTCACTTGTTACACTTGTCATTGTCTCTTGGCATTGGGATCTCCTCCCATTTCTCTATTTATGGGAGCCTTGGGCTCTTATTGTATCATCATAGAACGAGCTGTTGGGCTTGCGGAGACTCTGCTGGATTTTGTACTTGCCTTTCATATAAATAAATAAAAGTCTTTGGGGTTACTGGCTTCTTTTGTGGCGCATGCTTTGGTTGATGAGGTATACCTGTGTCGTTTGATGTTATTATTCATTTGATTTTACGTTTGCTATCTAGTTGTTTCTCTTTGTGCATTTGCCTGAAGGCATTATTGTCTAGGGAGGAGAGATTTGCAGCTATCTCAAATCTCCTCTGGGCTTGGTATATTTTGTGCTCTCGTTGTAGCTTGTCATTGTCGGTTCAATGACAAGCTCAACTTGGTCTCTATATGCCAAGTCTCTTTTGCACTAACAATTGGTTTGCAGGCATTTTTTATTTAAGGACAGGTTGCCAACTCTATTGGAGTGTGAGGACTTCTTCGGTTGGAATAGTCACCTCCAAGGATATCAAAGGTCCCACAAGTTGTTCAAGCCAACAATCTCATAAGACATCAAAAGATTTACTCAAGAGGGGGTTTCTTGAGCCCTTTGCTTATTTTATATCTTGAAAAATTATCACATATTTTCTTCTTTCATTTTTGTGCATATTGGTTTTATCTAGCATTTGAGGCCCTATTTCTTTTGCATGCTAACTTTTTTGCTTGATGTCCTACAGGTGTTCCTGGAGGTAATTCAAGTTTGAAGAAGAAAGCTAAAAGCATAAGCTAAGTAACCTCTTTCCATTTGGAAACCCAAGTCCAAGGTTATTTGGGCTTTAACTTGAAAACATTTGACTTCATTCTAAGCAAATAAAAAATACAATAAAAATTTTCATTTCTTAAAGAGCAATGCTTTGAAGGCACTGGTTGTTTATGTGTTTCATGCTTATCTCCTGTGTTAATGGCTATTGCTCATATCAGGTTTTGCTTATAGATCTTAGATAAATAATCTATTTAACTCTAACAATTCTCCTAGAAACTCGCATCTTTGTTTTTTAGCTTAACTTTTCATTAGGGACCACCCCCCTTAGCTAACCTAGGAGATAGCTCAAACGGAGAGAGTTGGGATTAGTGTGACAGCCCCTTCTCTGAATCCCCTGCCACCAACCAAACCTTGTGGGGTTGAAGGCTTTTCTCACTCTTGTAGGTAGGTGCAGGCGGCAGGGTCAACAGACGGCATCTTGATCTTCAACGAGAGTTGGGAAGAGCACCTACACCATATTAGGCAGGTCCTCCAAACCCTGTGACAACACAAGTTGTGTGCCGATTTGTAGAAATGCACTTTTGGTAAGACGCAGGTTCAATATCTGAGGTACATCATTGATGAACCAAGATAAAAGTTATTCGAGGTTGGCCAACCCCAACCACTCTAATAGAGCTACGCAACTTTCTATGTCTTGCCAATTTCTATCACAGGTTCGTGTTAGGATTCTCTCTATCACTTGGAATTTGAGTCAAGTCACCAAGGTTTGGCGGAGTGAAAGCAAATTTCTTTCGGTCTGAATCCCAACAGAAAGCGTTTGTCGAGTTGAAGCATCGCATCTGCTCTACACCAATGCTCACATTACCAGACTTGCAACAATCATTTGAAATTGAGACAGACGCCTCTGACTATGTTATTGGTTCAGTTCTTACCCAGCATGGGCATCTGGTGGTATATCACAGTAAGACACATTCAGATACAGTCTGAAATTATCCCACTTATGACAAAGAGATGTATTCCGTTGTGCAAGACTCCCGACAATGGAAGAATTACATTCTGGGCAAGGAAACGCTCATCCACACAGACCATTGACCCCTGCAATTCATACAAACAAAAGGAAACTTGCAAAACGATCGCCATCAGAAATGATCCACAAATCTGCAACAGTTCCATTTGAACATCAAGTACAGGAAGGGCAGCACCAATAATGTTGCAGATTGTCTCACCCGACCACCGATTATGGTGCTGACTATTATGCTCGACTCTTATGGACACGAGATTTCGGGGCGGCCGCATCTTTACAAGAGCGATCCATAATTCAGCAACACGCACTAAATGCTCTTGGAAAGCAACCAAGTTCCAAATTTTCACCTCCAAGGCGCACTGTTATGCCACTCGGGACACCTCTCTGTTCCTTCAAGCGAGCATGCCAAGATGATCTGGGAGGCGCACTACAGTAGAGTCATTGCACATTTTGGAGTACAAAAAACAGTGGCAATTTTGCAAAAGTATTTTTATTGGCCGAACCTTTGACAAGATGTAAAGAAGTACATCAGATCTTGCATTTCCTTTGTCATTGCCAAACCAACAATCAAGAAGCAAAGCCTCTATACTCCTCTTCCAACTCTTAGTTGGCCTTGGGAATCCATCTCCATGTATTACATGTGGAGTCTTCCTTCTACTATTCATGGCAATGATTGCGTTTTTGTGGTCGTCGACAGATTCTCTAAGATAGTCATTCTGGCAACCTACAAGAAGTGTATCACAGCAAAATCCATTGCTAAGCTCTTCTTTGAATGAGTGTGGGTACAATTTTGGATTTCGCAGTCCATTATCTCAGATCGGGACAACAAGTTCCTGAGTACATTTTAGTCAAGCCTTTGGTTGATGCTGGATACCAAGCTCACTAAGTCCATGACCTTCCACCCCCAAACTGATGTTCAAAGTTCAAAAAAAGGTTGTCAACAAGATGATCATACACATTTTGCACATGTACAACTCGAAGCATCCATGCACATGGGATGAAAGCCTCCCCCATGGACAACATAGCTACAACAAAGCTCTCCATAGCTCAATTGGGCACAGTCCATTTCAGGTGGGGTTGGGATTCTAGCCACTATGTCCCATTAATGTGGCCATACCATTTGTAGCTACTCATGCAAATTCGACTCATGTCCAGCCCGAAGCTGACCAGGTTAACAGCTTCATTGAGCGCATTCAATACATCTGCCAGTAGGTCCATGACATATTAGATAGAGCCAATGCTAAGTACAAGCAATGTCATGATCAACATCGAATGCCACACAAATTCCAGGTGGGCGACAAAGTTTGGTTACATTTGCAGAAGGAGCGCGTCGCTAGGTTGTAAACTTGTACACCATCACCAAGGCTATAGAGGAAAATGTCTTCGAGCTCAACATTCCATTGTTCCTTGGCCTGCACCCAGTATTCAATGTGGATCGGTTGTGACCATACTTGCCCCCGTTGTTGGACACATCCAACGATGTTGAGCAGTTGACACCCACAGAGCTCAACCCAAACTACATCGAGCAAGCCACAACTGACAAGATCATGGACACAGATCAAGAACTCTTGCCAGCGAAGGATCCAGCTATATTGAGTTGTCAAAGCAGGCCAACTCCTTCACCGAGGCAAGTGGCTCACTAAGGACCAAGTTCATCAAAAGTTTTCCCATCTCATGGACGCACTCAACGCAACAAGGACCATTTCTTCCTAAGGGAGGAGGATTGATCCAGATGGATATTGGTGGCCACCCACCTATTCCACTTGGACCCCCACTGTTTCTTTTCAATTTCCTTGATTGTAGTACAACTTACTATTTTTAGCAGTTTTTCAGGTCCTAAACTTTCTAAGTTATTTTAAGGGCATAAAATATGTTTCTTGGGAAAACAGAGAGACCAGAAATGTGTCAAATTACTTTACCCATTTTTTTCAGACTCCTCTTGGAGATCTTTGAAATGAGGTAGTATGATGGACAAACAGAGATCGTATGCAAAAGTTATGACCCCGGAAAGTTGACGTTCCAACTATCCCCAATGGGGCCCACAAGCTTTTGGTGCTTCAGCCTTCATCTCCTAGGGTTAGGTTTTTGGATGTTTAGGGTTTCCCATTGTTTATTAATGATAAAAAGGCCATTGAACCTCATTGTAACACAGTTCAGAAGCATGTAGCCGCAACATCTCTTCTCAGAGATGAGTTACCATATCCTATGGTGGTTTATTTCCATTCTACTTGTAAGCATCTTTCACTTCTTTGATAGAATGAAATGAAGATTTATTTTTGCTGCATCTCTGTGTTTATGTTTATATCTGTATTTTGTTGCGTTCCTACATAAGTTTGGATCACTTACAGTTGTTAGTCCTAGTCTAGTGCATGGCACATGAAGTAGAGAATCATATTTGTCACTCTCTTTTAACCAGGGAGGACCAATCCATTCCTATAAAAGGAATGTACCCAAGCTCCCTTTTAACCAATGACTTGTTTCCCATAACAACTCTTTGGTGGAGATCATGGTACCTTCAACTGCTAGTAGAGCTCCTCCTTTCGATGTCATGAATTTCATCTTCTTCATTATGGAGCCTTCATCTTTCGTAGGGCATCAATCATCCATCACTTTCCCAAACCAAGTTAGTCATGTCATCCTTCTTTTCTCCTGCAAGTGGTCTTCTAGTCCACATCTAGTTTTTCTTCACACTACCACCTTTTCCATGTCATGTTTGAGATCTTCCATCCAATCTCATGATTGCTAGTTGTACATGACATCTACAACTCTCTTTCCAATAGGCCCTATATCAACTCATTCAAATGTTCTTCAAAAATAGAAAATTAACATAAAATATAAGTTAACTTTTATGATAGTGTTTCATCATGACATCCTTCTTGCTCGCAACATCAACATCTTGCACATTCATAAACACATCTCCAAGACTTCATATGTCAAAGGTATCCTTTCTTTACGGACCTTATCAGCGTCTTTATACCTTCTTTATGGAGATGTCATAGCCATTTCTTCTAGTCATCGGATGTGACTGTAGTTGCATCTTTCATGATCTCATCTTTATTTCTTCACACATTTCTCCCCAGGAACTTCCATCCATGGTTCCTTCATCTTTTTCAACCACCTTTGCGTTCCTTCAAGCAGGCGTGCCAAGATGATTTGGGAGACGCACTACAGTAGAGCCATTGGACATTTGGAGTACAAAAAACAATGGCAGTGCTGCAAAAGAATTTTTATTGGTCAAACCTTCGACAAGATGTAAAGAAGTACATCAAATCTTGCACTTCCTTTGCCATTTCCAAACCGACAATCAAGAAGCAAGGCCTATATACTCTTCCTACTCCTAGTCGGCATTGGGAATCCATCTCCATGGATTACATGTTGGGTCTTCCTTCTACTACACATGGCAATGATTGTGTTTTTGTGGTCGTCAACAGATTCTCTAAGATGGCCCTTCTTGTGGCCTGCAAGAAGAATATCACAGCAGAAGCCACTGCCAAGCTCTTCTTTGAAAGATTGTGGGTAAACTTTGAGATCCCACAATCTAGTATCTCAGATCAAGACAACAGGTTACTAAGTACACATTTTGGTCAAGCCTCTAGTCGATGTTGGATACTAAGCTCACTAATTCCACGGCCTTCCACGCCCAAACTGATGGCCAAACAAAGGTCGTCAACAAGATGACCATGCACATTCTACGCATGTACAACTCGAAGCATCCACACACATGGGATAAAAGCCTTCCCTATGTATAGCACAGCTACAACAGAGCTCTCTGTAGCTCAACTAGCCACAACCCCTTTCAAGTGGGGTTGCGATTCCAACCATTATGTCCCATTCATGTGGACATACCATTTGCAACTACTCAAGCAGATTCAGCTCATGTCCATTCCGAAGCTGACAGGGCTAATAGCTTCATCGAGTGCATTCGGCACATCTGCTAGCAAGTCCATGACATATTGGACAGAGTCAATGCTAAGTAGTCATGATCAACATCAAGTGTCACACAAGTTCCCAATGGGCAACAATGCCTGGTTACATTTGCAAAAGGAGAGTCTCGTTGGGCCCCACCGAAAGCTTTGCCCACTTCGATATCGGTTGTATACAATCACCAAGGTTGCAGGGGACAATGCCTTCAAGCTCAACATTCCATTGTTCCTTGGCCTACTCCCCATATTCAATGTGGACCAATTGCGACCATACTTTCCCCCATTGTTGGATACATCCAAGGTGCTAACACGAACAGAGCTCAATCCAAGCTGCGTCAAACAGGCCACAACTAACAAGATCATGGACACTAGTGTAGCACCACTCGTATAGGACCCATGAGTACCCATGGGTCTTAGCAGATTCTTTAGCGAGATGAGTCACTTGCATAAAACCCATGGGTCTTGGCAGGTTCTTTAGCGAGACAAGTCACTCGCATAAAACCCGTAGGTCTTGGCGAGTTCTTTAGCGAGACGAGTCTCTCGCATAAAACCGCGACCTAGACCTATACTCGCGCAAACCAGTATTGAACCCGGCTACCCGTATAAGACCCGCGAGTTTGCCATTAGACCCATACCAAACCCTTATTCGACCAATCAACCCTCAATTTGCAATTTCTTTTCTTTTTTGTTGGAGATGTGGTGGAGGGAAAGGGAAATTGGAGACAAGAAAATGTTTTATAAGCACCTCTCTCCCTTTCGTTTGTCATTCACTTGCCATTTGAGTTTTTAACTCATTTCTATGAGTGTTGAGTGACTCCATTGCACAATGAAGAAGCTCTTGGAGGAGCCTTCATCAAATCACATCCAATGTCATCATAAACAAAGGCTTCGTGAACAAACTTTGGATTGCTTGTTTGAATGTTTTATGGGTTTTCAATTCAATTTTCCTTTTGGTTTTTAATTTTTTTTTTAATTTACAATTCTTTATGGCTGAGTTACTCGGCCACCAGGCCTACGCACTGAGAATCCAAAAAAAAATTGAAACAGAACTGAGAAAACAATTAAAACAAATTGAAACAAAAAAAAAAAGTTACATTTAAATTATTGAATATAGAATTGCAGATTCCACAAAATCAATTAAATTAAAACAAGATATAAAGACCAAAAAAAAAAAAACTTCCGGATTCCATCACCATGCCACCAAGGGTACTAGAAAGTCTCATAATCCGACATCGGCACATGGTCAACGACTCATTGTCGGTAATGACCACCATGTCAAGTGTAACTATTGTAATGCCAAAATGCATGTAGGCATAAACAGGCTAAAATACCACCTAGCTAGAATTCCTGAGAATGGTGTGGGATGTTGTCAAAATTTCCTTGATGAAATCACTACTAAAATGGTAGCTGCTTTGGAATCCATTAAAGAAGAATGTTCTAAGAGGGAAAAAAGACGGATAAAATTGTTGGAATAGGTAGATCTTCATCTCAGAGTGAACCACAGATTCAAAGTGCAAGTAATGGTAACTCATCTTCAAGTGTTGTGGCAAACAGGAGTATAACCTCTTCTTTCTTCAGTCCTCATATAACTACAGGATCTCAACCAACCTTGGAGAGTTTTAATGAAAAGAAGAGGAAGGAGGCAGATATGGCAGTGAGAAGGTTTTGGTACCATAACAGTGTTTCATTCAACTATGCAAAGTGTTGGCCCTGGATACAAAACCCCATCTTATTAGGTAGGAAGAGTTAGATGAGGAGCTTGACTGTGTCAACGAACAATTGGAGAACATTAAAAGCTCATGGAAATTTACAGGTTGTACAATTATGTCTAATTGGTGGACAGATCAAAGGGGTAGAACAATAATAAATTTTTTTTTAGCTTTGTCCTAAAGGAACCATGTTCCTAAAATCCATTGATGCATTTGCACATGTAAAATATGCACATTTGATTTTTACATCGTTCGCTGATGTGGTGGAGGAAGTTGGGGTTCCAAATGTTGTCCAAGTAATCATGGATAATGCAGCAAATTATGTGGCGGCTAGAAGGTTCCTTTGTGCCAAATATCCCACCATTTTTTGGACTCCATGCGTTGCCCATTGCATAGACTTGATACTAGAGGACATTGGGAAGTTGGAGTGGGTGCAAGATGTGTAAGAGTGCAAGCAAATTACCAAGTATATTTATAATCATACGTGGGTGTTGAACCTTATGAGGGAATTCACGCAAGGTGAGCTTAGTCACCCAACTGTCACATGATTTGCTACAAACTTTATTTCCCTCCAAATCCTTTTGTATGAGTACTAAGTTATGAGAAGAATATTTTGTAAAGATAGTACAAAACTAGAAGCATTGTCTGTGAAAGCATCTGTCTTCGGTGATAGTTTGTGGGAAAAAGTCACTGAGATTGTCAACTTCACTGGGCCCTTTGTGAAAGTCTTGAGATTGATGGATGGGGAGAAACCTGCAATGGGATATATTTATGAGGGCATGGACAAGGCCAAAGAGGCCATCACGACTTTCTATAAGGGAAATGAATCTAAATATCTCCCTTTATGGCAAATAATTGATTCCGAGTGGGACAGGCAACTACATTCACCATTGCATGCAGCAGGAGCATATCTCAATCCGAACTTATTTCATAACAAGGGGTCTAACATTCAATGAGATCCTGAGGTGATGAGAGGTGTCATGATATGCATTGAGAAGATGTTCCTGAATCAAGATATTCAAAACAAAATCAGAGTACAACAAGATATGTACAACGAAGCATCTGGCATGTTTGGATTCAGCGCAAGCCAATGTCTCAAAGACAAGAAAATGCCTTGTAAGTGCAAATTGTTAGAACTTAGCTTGTAATTTTGCTAGTTCTCTTTTATATGTTTGGCATTACAAATTGATAATCTTTGTTGTTATTTTTTTACAGCTCATTGGTGGATAGATTGTGGCAATGAGGCACCACAATTACAAGAATTCGCCATCAAAGTTCTGAGTCAACCTTGCAGTGCTTCTTCTTGTGAGCGCAATTAGTCGGTGTTTGAGCACATCCACAGCAAAAAAAGAAACAAGTTGGAGAATGAGAGGTTGGAGAAGTTGGTTTTCATCTACTACAACCTTCAAATGCTCACAAAACAAGTGCAACCAAAGGATACAAATCCAATTTTAATGGATACTATTGATTTAGAGTCTAATTGGGTTGTGGAGGAGTCCCCTTATTTGAGTTGGCTTGATGAAGAGACTGAGAATCTCTTTAGTTTGCCATCTCAAATGGAGACTCCAAATACACCTGCTTCACAGTTGCTTCAGCCTTCCAATGTTGGCACTAGCTCCACAAGGGCTTATTGTAGGCGTAGTCGTCCATGAGTGATGAGACTCAAGATTGTTATGAGATAATCATTTATCATTTATGAAATATGTATTTGAATTTTGAACTTGCTGCCAATTTTTATTTTAATTATGGAATCATGATTCCTTTTTTTATTCAGTATCTAAATGTTTTGCTTACAAAAATCGAATAAGTTATGTTGTACTTTTATAGATGTGAGGTGATGATATGAATTATTGCATATATTGTGGTTTTTAAAAGTTATAAGGATTGGAATTGTCATTAGTTTCTTTTATGTGCTTAAGATTTACCATATTTTAAGTTTTTTTTTTTATATTTTGAGGAATCTTATACGGGTCGTTCTTGAGTCTTATACGAGTTGACGATTCAATAGCCAGACAAGTCTTATATGAGTACGAGTCACGTAGCATTTATGGACACACATATCAAGAACACTCACCAGTAGAGGATCCAGCTATATCGAGTTGTCAAAGCAGGCCAACTCCTTCACCAGGGCAAGTGGTTCACTAGAGACCAAGTTCAATAGAAATTTCTTCACCTCATGGAGGCTCTGCACGCAATGGGGACCATTGCTTCCTAAGGGGGGAGGACTGATCCAGGTGGATATTGGTGGCCACCCGCCTATTCCACCGAGACCTCCAAGTGGTTTCATTTGTTTCCTTGATTTTAGCAGCGTTTACTATTTTAGCAAATTTTGGATCCTTAACTTCCAAAGATGTTTTAACCCCCTAAACAACAAATTTTTGAGGTTTGCAGCAGGCCCATAGTCATAGGAAGGGGCCTGCAACAAATCATGTAGTACTCTGAGAGATCTTTCCAACGAGGTACCGTACACGCCAAGCGAAGATCTTATGACCAAGTTACAACCCTGGGAAGTTGGCTGCCCAACTAACCCCAATCGCGCCCACAAACTCTTGGTGCTCCATCTCCTAGGGTTAGGGTTTTGGTTGTTTAGGGTTTTCCTTCTTGATCAATAATAAAAAGGCCCTTTATGTTTATGTTTATATCTATATTATGTTGCGTTCCTACATAAGTCTGGATCAGTTAGGAATAAATTCCTATAAGTTAGGAGTTAATTCCTATAACTTAGGACAAATTGCTAATATTTAAGACCAATCCATACAAATTAGGTCGAGCTTCTAAACGTTACAACGAGTTATGAAGTTGTAAAATAATGTGCAAAAGTGGAAGGACGGGTTACTTATCTTCTAGTGCAAGTTACATGAGGAAAAGGACGAGTGATTGTGTCCTAAGTTCTAAAATTAAGATAAGATGAGTTGCATGTGTGTTTTCACTTAGATAACTCAATCAATCACAAAATCATTCCAGAAATAGAAGTTGCTAACTTTAACCATTCAAATTGCTTTAAAAGGAGGAGCAAAGACATGATTTGATCATTTTCTTGTGAACACGAGTTGGTAGGACAAGACAATAGAGCTCACAGGTTTCTGAGAAGGTTGCACAGGTTTATGTGTGGAGCTTGTGAGAGAAAGTTATGCCAAGAGAAGCTTGTGCGCATTTTTGGAGAGAGGAATTTCCTTGGGAATTGTGCAAGAATTTAGGAGTTGCCTATGCGCTAGGAATTAGGAGGAAATCAAGGAGCAAATTAGGGGTCTTTCAGTGAGTGTTTCAACTTAGTACAAGCAGAGGTAATTAGATTGTATTCTTTATTGAAACAAGTTGTAAGAGATCTAGTGCTCTAATTTTCTATCAACCAGCCTAGAAACTTTGGATCTACAAAGCATGGAGAGGGATCAAATCTCTTGAGATGCAAACATCTTTTAGAGTGAAAATATATTTGATCCCTCTCGACGCTTGGTAGATCTGGAGTTAAGATGGATCTAGGTTGGTACAATATAGATGTAGTTGACATTGAAATATTTTATTTATAAATCACGTTCTCCACATTAAAATGTTAAAACATGCCCCACTCATATTTTTTTCTCTGTATGCATACATTTAATTA
Source organism: Pinus taeda (assembly GCA_000404065.3). Classification (NCBI taxonomy): domain Eukaryota; kingdom Viridiplantae; phylum Streptophyta; class Pinopsida; order Pinales; family Pinaceae; genus Pinus; species Pinus taeda. The sequence continues at coordinate 35,983 of APFE031520356.1, forward strand.
TTTTTATTATTAATATTTTCTAAAATATTACATATCAAATCCATATTAAGCATTGAAAGAATTACAAATATCCCTCATACATTGAACTAAAAAGCAGTTAGTTATTGATGGAATAAGAATTCTCTCAATCTTCCTCTCTCTATATATGTTTCATGTTAAAATATGACTCAACCTTCTAGTGGGCAGATCAATGAGCCAAATTTCAGTGACCCAAAAGGAGTTGTGATCATTGATAGTGGCAAATTGTGGACTCGCAGAGCATGGTGGGGAAGAACAGGTTTTCAGATCAGATTTCACAGGAGAAAGCAAGGAAGTCTTCAAATTCAGAAGGATCAATTGCAACAACGGGGAACATGGTAGTGTCAGAGACAAATCCAGGTGGACAAGGTTCTTCCCAAAGCACCTTCCTCGCTAAGAGGGAGCGTTGAAAATAGTAGCGAGAAAGGTTCCTTGACTTTTGCCTTAATCAAAGGGACCAAAAAGAGTATATCCTTAGCATGCTCGAATTCCTATAAGTTTGGAATCAATTCCTATAAGTTTGGAGTTAATTCCTATAAGTTAGGACAAGTTCCTAAGATTTAGGATAAGTCACTACAAATTAAGACAAGTTCCTATAATTTAGGATGAATTCCTAAAAGTTAGGACAAGTTATGAAGTAGTTAACTAATGTGCAAAAGTGGAAGGTCAAGTTACTTGTCTTCTAGTGTGAGTTTTATGAGGAAAAGGACGAGTGATTGTGTCTTAAGTTCTAGAATTAAGACAATATGAGTTGCATGTGGGTTTTCACTTAGTTAACTCAATCAATCACAAAATCATTCCAAAAATACAACTTGCTAACTTTAACCATTTGAATTGTGCTTTAAAAAGAGGAACAAAGGCACAATTTGATAAATGTCTTGTGAGCACAAATTGGTGAGACAAGACAATAGAGCTCACGAGTTTGTGAGAAGGTTGCATAGGTTTATGTGTGGAGCTTGTGAGAGAAAGGTGCACCAAGAAAAGCTTGTGCGCATTTTTGGAGAGAGGAATTTCCTTGGGAATTTCCCAAGAATTTAGGAGCTGCCTATGCGCAATGAATTAGGAGGAAATCGAGGATCAAACCAGGGGTCTTGCAATGAGTGTTCTAGCTACAAGAAGGAGAGGGAATTAGATTGTATTCTCTTTTGAAACAAATTGTAAGAGATCTATTGCTCTAATTTTATATCAATAAAATTCTCAAGCAAGTAGAGGGTTTTCCCAGTTGGGTTCCCTAGAAAAATATTGTGTTTTGCTACTGTGGCTGTGATTTATTTCTGTTCCTATTCTGCCGCAAATTTGGTAGAAAAATTCTGTGCCTATGAAATGCACAGGTTTATGTGTGGAGCTTGTGAGAGAAAGGTGCACCAAGAGAAGCTTGTGCGCATTTTTGGAGAGAGGAATTTCCTTGGGAATTGCCCAAGAATTTAGGAGCTGCCTATGCAAAAGGAATTAGTAGGAAATCGTGGAGAAAATCAGGGGTCTTGCAATGAGTGTTCTAGCTAGTACAAGCAGAGGGAATTAGATTTTATTCTCTTTTGAAACAAGTTGTAAGAGATCTATTGCTCTAATTTTCTATCAATAAAATTCTCAAGCAAGTAGAGGGTTTTCCCAGTTGGGTTCCCTAGAAAAATATTGTGTTTTGCTACTGTGTGGCTGTGATTTATTTTTGTCCCTATTCCGCTGCAAATTTGGTAGACAAATTCTGTGTCTATGAAAAGAAACTTGTTTTCAGATGTTCATGTTAGCAGATCAGAATTTCGTGGATTTCCTACATTTTACATGCTTGACACCTAGAATATGCAGAAGCACCTATCCAAGCTATAAACATCAACACGCCATTCCAATGGGATTCAGATCCAGCAGACCGTGAGGGGACTCCTTTCCCCCTTCAGCAAGACCCATTGGAGCTCCGAATTCATTTCCCCATATATAGAGGTTGTCCCTCTAGTAGGCAACCTTCCATTTCCAAGCAGCAGCAGCCCCTCCCTTGAGACAGCAAGACATTTAGCGGAACCAACTCTGGATAGCCCCCAATCAGAAATTTATTTTCTTCAGCTTCAGATACTAGGAGGTAGGGCCATGTATAAATAGGTGGTTGACTTGTTGAGCAGAGTTCCTTCCTATTCATCTGGCGACAAGTCCAGGGAGGACTGACCTCCCGGTAACCTCCTCCAAGGCATCGTTCTGTGGATTTTTGACATTGGACCTTTAGCAGGGATTTATCTATCCAGCTTTCCCAGTGATACTTTTTCTCTTAGTTTATATTTTAGATCTTGTTGGGATCACGATTGTCGTTACATCAAACCCCACAGGTTTAGTAAAAAGACGTGTAGCCAGAGATAACAGATCTTCTAGAGGCACTTAAGCACATGTCGCAAAACACACGGAGAGCGTTGGATTATCCAATGCCCAACAATCTCTCCCCCAGTGTGACCCAGATGTGTTTCGAACTCGAGACAGTTGACTCTAATACCACTTGTTGGGATCACGATTGTCGTTCCCCAAAACCCGCAGGTGTTCGTAAACAGGCGACTCACCAGAGTTAACAGATCGTCAAGAGGCGGTTAAGCACATGTTGCGAAACACAGGTGGAGCGTTCGATTATCCAATGCCCAACAGATCTTATATTAGATCTGTTTTTGATATTTATAGGAATCACCATTGACTACCACTGTATGATACAAATGTACTTAGCAATCCCATTGACCTATTGTGGTTATTCATTAGGCATCAATAAAATTATCTTATCTTAGCAATTCACATTTTAATTTCTCCCATCCATGAAATAATATAGCATATATCCTACAGAAAAAGAATACAGAAAGCAAATGGCTTGTGGAGAAGCAGGATAAAAATTGATATGTATTATAGACAATTACTGATGCCATTTCAGCTGACGGACTACACTTATCATCCATGAAATGATATCAGAAGATGAGAAATGTACCTCACGATGCTTCATGTTTTCTTCCTCTTCATCAATGTTTTTTACTCTGAATAAATCAAGGGCCTCTTTTGAAAATTCCTGCTCTAACTCCTCCAATGTATGTGGGAAAACATGCTGTTCACCCCTGAATCCAGGATCTAGTTCTTTACCTCGTATATCAGCAACCCACTTTTCCCTGTCATACGCACTTCTTTCCAGTGACTGTTCATGACGTTGATAAGAACCATGATCTGTGAAAGAAAAAAAAAATGAAATTTAGATTTCCTTTAGCTGTCATTAAGATCACCTTAAAGGAATTGTTAAGGGCTTGGCACAATCACTGTTTTATTTAGGGTGTGTAACAGCATAAATTACTCAATCTGGAAAAATACTACAAAGCATTCTGCCAGAGAATCGATACAATCAGGAAATTTTGTGATCAGCACCTCTTCCTTCTTCAGGAGTGTGCAATTTCTTCCAGTTGTACCACCAAAAGTTGATATTCACTTATACAATCAATGAAATGCATGCATACCTTATAATACAGGGGCTTCCATGATATAAAACAAACTATAGTTCTGAAATTGGAAAAATCATAAACGATAGGTAGCACTGTTATCAAATTGGAAATAACTGATATGCACCATTGTTGTAATGTGTTGGGAAATATTACTTATTCACTTTTCATCACAAGACAAAAATTAAGCCACTCTTTCATTCTTATATATAAAGTTTATTCACAATTCACAGAAAAGAACTGATCAGCTGAAACATCCAATCTTACCAGCTTTGCTCAGATATAAAGATGCAAATTTAGGGCTGCTCCTGCCATGAGAAGAACTCCCCTCTGATTTCCGCCTACCTTCATTCTGAGAAAAATGTTTATCAGCTGCATGCTTTTCATCATGAGAATTGTGTGGCCTCCAACGAGGACTTCTGGACCTAGAATGTTGTCTTCGAGAGGTAGTATGCTCTGTCCGTCCCTGCTGTGAAATGTGATTTTTCCCATCATCTTCTCCTTCATTAACAAGCTTCTTCACTACATCTGTTCCTTTTCTAAGACATAATCTATCAGGACCAGAAATGCGAACAAAGAAAGAGACATCCCCAGAAGCAGCATTATCTTCAACCCTAATTTTACATCCCGTGTCTTTCTCAATCTTCTGAATAACTGATCCACCAGATCCAATAATACGAGACTTTAAATGCTTATCCTTCACAGGGATTTTCTCAATGAACTCCCTAGTTTTATTGGCTCCTAGTGTGGTTGGACACCCCTGCACAGATAAATGAACTATTCAGCGAGGAAAATTTTTAAGAACAAAGCCTCATTATTCAGGAGCAGTACACAACAACATAATGTGTTGGGGCATGGAACAATCGCTATACATCCAAAAGGGACTTGCTCAAACTATATTTTGAAGAGTAGAAAGCTAGATAAGCACAACCAATGTAAGTACATAGTGAGATTACAAAGGTAACCCCAACCCTAATCTAGCAGTACACAACAACATAATGTGTTGGGGCATGGAACAATCGCTATACATCCAAAAGGGACTTGCTCAAACTATATTTTGAAGAGTAGAAAGCTAGATAAGTACAACCACTGTAAGTACATAGTGAGATTACAAAGGTAAACCCAACTCTAATCCACAGAAGGCAAAAGTCCTAAACGCTACACAATTGTACTTAAAATAATACAAATGACCACAACAGTAAGCCAATGGGACTTAGAAGTACAAGTTACAACCAGTAGGTAATTATCTCATCTACAGATTTAAACGAGATTGAAGGGACTAGATTGTATGATCTTGGGTAGACATGAACCCTCTACAGATATTCTTGTTACACTCAAGGCCATCATTGCGAAGAATATGGAATGGAGCTCTGCATATTCAAGATAGTAGAGGGGCTAACTAGTTAAACTGTGTTGTACGCAAATCCTCCTCAAGGCCTTAGTTGGACTTCCAACTATAGGCCTAAAGCAGGTGCACGGTCTCACCAATCTAAAAGTTGATGTCACATGGGGTTTTGCACGTATCTTACAGTCATAAATCAGAGGCGGAAATCAGAGGGGAGTCAAAAGTACTGAACCTAGTAGAGTGTCTTGGTGGCCCTTGTAGAATATGTCTCCTAAAACCTAGCAATTGCTTCAAGAAATGTGCTACGCTCCTCAATTTCAAGTATCAGAAAAAAGTAGGAGGACCCTCCTTAGTCCTTGTAGAAACAATAGAACCTCCCCTGGAATCATAGTATAAAGGGTAACAAAAGATGGGTGTTATTTTGACTTCTTTCAAGTAGATGTCTTGTAGGGAACAAACCTAAAAACCGTCTATGTTCTCGAGATATGATGATCAATCATCAGTCTAAACCTCGATACTTCCAAGTATACTTGTGTCAAATAATGAGGCCATTTGTCTATTGCATAAATTCTGAAAATAGGAAATCGTCTTAGGACCAAGGTCCCTTGGAGGGGCAATCCAAGTGCCATGTATATATTGTCTGTCCTCTCTCAGCACTTGGAATAAACCAGCATAGATCAACATTCCAAGGAAAGGCCTACAAAAGACAAAGCAATCTCCTAAGTAAAGGCCATGTACTATAGTCCAGAAATTGTCACTCAAAGATTATACTCTATTAAGAAAGGAGACCTATATAAAATTAATCTCAAGAGACATTGAATGTGCACCAAACTCAGCATGAATGATATCATGTGGAGTTTTATGCTTACAAAGAATCATGCACTACAGCATAAATGATTGGACCCACTCAACTCTTGTCCAATTAAATGAAGGATTGATCACAACATCTCAGAGCCATAAAAGTATTTTGGACTTGATAATTGCATCAAAAAGGTATAAATAATAAACACCAAAAAATGTACCTGAAAACATTCTCTCTGACTATAAAACGGAATCATGACCTTTGTTGAACCTGGGTGTCTCAGACTTAACAATGAACCCATGAACTATACTCCCAAGCATGTATAATAAGTGGTTATCTAAATCTCACTGCCTCTAAGGAAAAAGTTATAATGAACGAAGGAGCTACTCAAACAATTTAAAATGAAACATGTCATTAAAATAATTTAGTCATGAATATATCCCTATTGTTCCTAGACAGAGGAAGCCAGAAGAATTTACATCATAGGTAAAAAAAGGAATGGCAATCAGCAGATATGTAGTAGACATCTATCTCCCTCCTAGGTATTGCTCTCTCAGAAAAGTCTCATGCTCATCAATATAAAAATCAAATGGGGTCAAATAAAGGAGCCAACTTTGTTTGACATAGATGGTACTCCAAATAGGCTCAAATTGACAATGGGAAGTATAATCTATTGATGATCGACTCATAGAGTCATGTCGTAGAAACAAAAAGGGGTCTCAGAGACACCAATGTCTATCCCACAACCTTTTAAAAAGCAATAATATTGAAATCAAGTCAAAAGCCTTCCTAAAGTCAAAATAGCAGAAAACCTTTGCCAAGCATTGTCTTGCCTCCTTGATAGTAGGCTCAGAGAGTGAATATATGACCCACAATTTGATGCTTTCTAAGAAAACTTGCATGTCCAGTAGCCTAGAGTTGATGCCACTCTAAGTAGTCCAATAAACATGTGTTAAGCAAAGAGTTTGGCAAAGGTACACCCAATCATGATGGACCACTAATTATCAGGATCTAAATCATACACTAAATTGAGGATAGTGCGGATAATATGTTTAGACAACAAAGAAGGAAAATGCATGCCATATCAGTGGGTCCAAATGGCTCCATTCATATCACTAGAAGAACAAAAACGGCAAGATGGAGGGCAGGGTATAGTATTGGGGGGAATGATCAAGGAAATCGTAAAGTGAACTGTGAAAGCAAGGCTGGAAGGTGTTTGGACCACTACTAGAGAAAGGGATTACTTCCTGAGAAGAAGAATATTACAAAAGGTTGTAGATTAGCGACAAAGGGCCTATATCACAACTTCTAAAGATCAGGAAACATTCTTAAATGGGTCTACATCCTCATCATCTGAATATTTCAACTTTACATTACAATCAACCAGTCATCTTCACTGAAATTTGCCTTAAAGTCTAAAGATTCCCAGGTAGGTATGATGGTAAATGAATGCCATACACTGTTTGACAAATGCTATATGGTCTATGCGCCATACTGTTTTAAGAGGACCCTCTAGAGTTGGATGGGATTGATTTAATAAAATATTAATGACACAGCCATCCCATGCACAAAAAGAAAACTGAAAATTATGTGTATATTATATACATTCATCTATATAATGTTTCAAGACTTTCCTAGACGTTTGCTGCTAGCATCATCAGAAACTGAAACTAAATTTCGATTTCTCAGACCTTTCCTGCTAGCTGGCACAGGATCCCTTTTGGCAGCATGGGATCTGTTTCCTGGCTTGAAGGATTCATTGCCATGGTGGATCCAGATTTGAAACATGGATTCCCTAAGTCAGCCTCAAGCCAGGGCTGATCCGGCCACACAGAATATGAATGATTTTGAAGGGCTGCATTCAAAGATATATTCCGCAATTATGGCACATATTCAATATTTAATCAATTATTCCCTCTGAAAGTAAGCCACCTTCCTCTACAACTACAGCACCTTAGCTTTTGATCCCAAATACCTGTCTTAGATAAAAATTCAATCCAGAGATATAACAAAGCTTACTGACAAAGGAATGATTTATTGCTCACTATTTTCAAAGAATATGCAATCTTACTCCAGCAATTATCAATGAGGAAGATTATCTTTAATTTTATTTTTTTTAACACATTTATGTATAAATAATGAACCTTAAATCTTGACTCACAAAGTATAGAAAGTAAGCCACCTTCCTCTACAACTACAGCACCTTAGCTTTTGATCCCAAATACCTGTCTTAGATAAAAATTCAATCCAGAGATATAACAAAGCTTACTGACAAAGGAATGATTTATTGCTCACTATTTTCAAAGAATATGCAATCTTACTCCAGCAATTAGAATATGCCTCTTGGCTTGTTGATTGCAATATTGTTATTCTCTCTTATCCTAACTGCTAACTTCTGTTCGATATTCTATTTCAGAATATGTTTCAAGGCCAAGGAGACCAATCCGAACAAAGGAATCTGGGTTGAGAAAGAAAGTTCCCATCATTACATTTCAAACGAGTTGAAGAACAGAATGCACTCCTGTAGGTAGTTCCGTGAACTTGAAAGGCGTGTAGCAATCAAAATGCCACCATGCCATTTGCCATTTCCTGACCACAGCAGCCCCACTATCGGCTAAATCTAAGACAGGTGCGGATTCTAGAATAGATTTTGGTTAAATAAGCACAGATACTGCCAACAGAGATGAAAAAGTAAGCATTGCTTAATAATTTTAACTAATGTTATAACTATTACTTCTGAATCATATTTCATTTTTCATATTCAAAAGCATATGTTCAAAATTAGAAGGAGCGAATATACAAATTCTCGTAGAGATTTTTGCAAAGGCAAGATAAGTACATTTTGACATACATAGATAAGTCTTTGAACTATGATTAACAAGACTTATCATTGACCATGGCCCTGAAATCAGATACTCATATTGGATAAGCATATTATAATAGAAATCAAAAGACTGTATTAATCTCCAGGTAAATGATATGGGTTTTGAAATAAGTAAAATGGAATTTTACACTAATGATTTTAAGATTTTTCCTAGCCTGACCTACTCAAGTTCTCAAGCTTATTTTTTTCATTTTTCCCTATTTCTTTATTCCCTTCATGCCAACACACCGAAACTGAGGACAGATTTAGAGTTAAATTTAAATATCTAAGACATTTCTAGCCAAGTGCCAAGCAAAACAAAACTCAGAATGTACTGGCTATCAAAGACAAAAGTCTAATGTGGGTAGTAATATAACTATCAATACATATACTAACATGACTCAGGGAATGTACTGACTATCAACGACAAAAGTCTAATGCAGGTAGTAATATATCAGATCAAGTTTAATCACTTGTATCCCTTACAAGCTTATTCACTAATTCTAACATGGAAAAAAGCTAAACATGCAAAAAATGCCACCTAAAAAAGCTTGATTGCAGTTATATTCCAAGTTTCAACCATTTCCTATAACATAAACATGCTAACAATTAGAAACCTATGAAAAAATAGTGTTTAATAAAAGCATCAAATCAAAGGTAATTTATACACCTGAGTAAAGTGGCCAGACTCCCCACAAATCTTACAAATAAACTCCTCGTCTTTCTTTCGCTTCCAGTTTCGTTCTATTGCCTTTGCCTTTGCCTCCCAAGCTCTGGCTTCTCTACTAGTGAAGTCAGTGGGCACAGCATTTGGATCGCGTTCTTCTTGTTCCTCATCGGATTCACCACCAACATTGCCACTTGAACGTGGTCTCTTATTCGATTTACTATTTTCGAGTGACTTCTCAGTGCTTAATGTAGGTGGCCCTGTGTACTCTTTGCCATAAACTTCCTTGAAAAATTCATCGTCTCTCTCTTCTGGTGATTCAGCCATTGTGATTTGAGATAGTCTGGCTGGAAAACAGTACAAACATTCATTTACAAAACCCAAATAGCAATATCCTTACTTCTCAATTCAACATCAGTTCACACAATCTTCTCACCGTGTGCATTACCACACACTTCTCAGTGCAACGTCAGTTTACAAAATATAATAATGACTACTAGATTAAGAAAAAAAATATATATATAGCTGTACCTTATCAGATATTCATTAAACAATAAGCTAGCAACCTGGATAGCATGAATTCTATCAGATAACTAAGGGGACCTCAAAGAACTCAGTATTAATAATTAAGGGGATATATACCAAAAAACATAGCACCAAACATGGTGCAAAGTCTGGAACACCAATGCCAACTCAGTCTAGCTCAGCTGGTCAGGGAGGAGAAATGTTATTCTCCACCTCCGGATTCAAATCCCATTTGTAACATCTCTCACTCTTCATGAGCCAATTGTTGCTGAGGCGGTCAGCCCTGATCTTACGTTTGTTTACTGGCTGGAGGGTAGGGTGCTTGGTTACATCTAAAGAAATGCCTGGACTTCCAAAACACAGAATTTATGGTTTGACCACAAATTCTGGCTATCTTTCGTTTGTTTAAATTTGTAAAAGAAGAAGCAAATAACGATCATATATATATTGTGCCAGAAAAAAATAAAGCATAATTTAAGGGGGCTCTGCCACAACCATGCTAGTTATCTATTAGACAAGAGGCCAGTGATTTGTAGGGAACTTAGCCTTATTTCAAAATAGATTTCTTGAAAATTCCCAAAAAAATTAGTCTTATTGGTGCAAAATTTGACGTGGATGGACGGACAGTCAATGACATTTGGGAACTTATGATGCTCTGGCAGCTCCTCTAGGTTCTAGACAACCCTGTTCATCAGGGCCTTATTCTTGATGTTTGTAGCATCGGACAGGTACTTCCACACAGATCTAAGTATCTAGAGTCTAGACACATGGAACTCGTCCAAAGCCTTCAACCTTAGCCAAATTACTTTAATTAAAGGATTTATTTAAGTAATTGCTTTTTAATAAAGATTGAGTTTAACCTGATGAAATGAAAAGCATTTTGCATTAATGAATTAGACAAATCTCAACCATTGATCTCAAGTGAACTGAGATATAATCTCAACCATCAATCACTTTGGGGTCATGGATTCGATCAACAACTCAACACTAGGTAAAGGAGGAAGACAAATTAGAGACATTGTGAGATTGAGTCATAAAGGACAGTGATTCAAAGAGATGTCAGCAAGGGCGATAACAGAGTTTCATCTAGAGATCAAGATTCAAGTCCAAAAGGAAGTGTGTAAGCAGGAGAAATCCACAGCAAAAGGATTCAACCACCCAACAGGTCATACGGGTTGACAAAGTGCATTCCGAGATAACAGCTGCACAGTTGTTGCACAGAGTACGTGCAGCAGGCCAAGAGTACAACCACACAGGTTCTGCACAGAGTACGTGCAGCAGGCCAAGAGTACAACCACACAGGTGCTGTACATACTACAGACTACGTGCAGCAGGCCAAGAGTACAACCACACAGTTGCTGAACAGATTACATGCAGCAGGCCAAGAGTACCACCACACAGGTGCTGTACAGAGTACGTGCAGCAGGCCAAGAGTACCACCACACAGGTGCTATGTAGAGTTCATGCAGCAAGCCAATACTGCCACTGTACAGTGTGGCAGTATAGTCATATAGGTGATGCACGGGGTTCATGCAGCAGGCTGAGAGTACAGCCATACATCCATATAGGAGTGGTGCAGGGTTTGTGCAGCAAGCCAAGGGGGCAGCAAGTCCGGAGGGTTGTACAGGGAATTCTGGTGGACCATACTAGCCATACAGGTTTTTATTCAGTAGATCTATAGTAAATTAATTTACAGCAAGAGAATTTACAAAGTAATAAATAGCCAGGAACTGTGGTTAGTAAAATTTAACACTTATTAAGCCTTCTGCCAAGTCAGAAAAGCACAGTATCCAATGCAACCATTTAAAATTTAAGACATGATCTAAGGCCATTAGATGCAGAAAATATCACAATTAAGATAAGTAATATAATCTAAGGCGACTAGATGCCAGAAGATATCACAATTAAGATAAATAACATAATCTAAGGCCACTAAATGCTAGAAGATGTAAATATGATGCTCTTGGCAATAATCAGCATGGATCCATCATATGTCCCAGATCTATTAAGCATCAGGAGGGATAAAAAATACCCAAGGTACAAACCTCTAACTTTTGTTCCTTCACAAGACAAATAATAAGATATCTAGCACGGGCTTTAATTTATCAAACAGATAAGATTACAAAAATTCTAAAGCTACTAGGGAGCAAAGTCATTAGTTCTCTGCTACATCAAAGAGCAGTCTGAGGCAGCTGAAAGCCAGAATCCAAAGAGTTTTCATCAAATCAGTTATAAACAATAGCACATAGAGAAAATTTCAGAGATAATATACCAATGTTTGATAGGGGACCCCTCTGCAGGAGTTCAGGAGATGACACATCCCCTGCATCCCTTGTGTTTCCAGTATGAGGGCATCTCATGTACGATTAAGTATGGATGTAGTGTTGTATAATATAGGTTGGATGGATTCACCTATCTGTTTTTCAAGTTGTGTAAATGGACGTTGCATATGTGATTAATCATGAATGATTAATAATAAACTTTCCATCTTTTATATTTCTTTATTTTCTCTGTAGCTGGGAAGAAGGATCCCCTTTTGCCTAGCACCTTGCTATTCTCCTGTAGCATTTCCTGAAATTTAAGGCCTATCCAGCCACTCACAAAGATCATTCATCCCCAAACCTTTGTGAAATATAGGAAAAGACAAACAAGTAAACCTAACTACAAAAATGTGCATCAAAGTGATAAGCCTTTTTCCTACATAAGATAAGCCTCGTAGCTCTTTTCCACAGCATTCAGTACCAGGGTCAAATAATTGAAATCTTCAAGCGTAGAAGAAGAAAATATCTCCCGAGATATGTATGAGAAAGAGATAGACTCATCAGGTTTTGCCAAGGTTTTGTCCAGGCAACTCCTGGCACCAAATTGGATATGATTTGCAAGTCCAAGTCATACCTGACGAGCTTTGTTCCTACACATAAAAGATCATCCTCCACACTTATTTCAATCTAAAATCATGAAAAACAGTTCCCTTTGCAATGAGGAGACATGGTTATGTCTTTCCTAACAGAAATATCCTAAGCTTTAAGCAAGTAAACAAAGGCTTTTTGACTTATTTTGAGCACCATTGTCTGTGACAAGGAACAAATGTAGCTTACATTTTCTATGTGCCCACTAACATGTCCTGAGAAACTAAGTTCAAATTTTCCTGGCTCAAGTTTTAGCACAAAATATGAGCAATCAGAAAGCACAAATTACCTAGATGGTTTACTTTTAAGTTGTTTGGACAAGCCTGCAAAGTTCGGTTTTGTTATATGCAATTAGGGCATATGAATCATTTTGCAACCTCTAAGTTACTGAGTAGGAAAGCTCTACTTAAAAAGGATAAAGATTGTTTTTAAAATTTATTTATGGTTCATTGTCCACCTCCAAGATACAGCATGTTTATATAGACTAGAAAAAAAGTATTGCATTAACCCTCACCACCATTAGCTGTGTCAACCATGCTTTTAATTAGTATCTTGTAGATTATTAGCCACCCAATAGATAGCTCATCCATTTCCACTAAGGCATAATGCTCAGGGAGTTTTTGAAATTCTTTCTAACAGAGTCTAGCTAGCTTACCAGTGACTATTGCAACTAGCAATTGATGATGCCCTCCATACATAAAAACGAGGGGAAATCTACGAGGTGTGTGCCTCATTTTTTTGTTTTGAGATTTTTCAATATTATCTAGTATTTTGTACCATTAGCCTCATCTCCATATGATTTTCACCACTACACTGTGGTCTCCAGTGTTATCCGTTTTTAGGAATTTATTGTATTATTGTGTCCTCTTTTATAATTTATTATCCCAAATCACACTAGATTGGATACTATACACACACACGTGGTCACTCAAGTGGTCTAGAGCTAGATATGGTCTAAAGCCAAATGTGAAGTTCTTTGATATTGTCATTAGCTGTATCTGATCACGCGTTCAACTCTCTTCGATTCCCTTAGGGAGGGCAAGGCCTCGTAATCAGGGCTGACGGTTTACCCAGTTCACCATCCACAAAAAGTGGGGTAATACTCAAGTGTTTCCAGTGCTTTCATTCCAACTATATGTGTGTGTGTGTGTGTGTGTTACCCAAACCATTGTGATTTGGGATAGTAAAAGAGGGCTCATCAAGAAAAAGGTAACCCTAAAAATGGTATATGCATACAGATACATATGTGTGTGCACGCACACAGCCACGCCAGCATGATTTGGAATATTAAAGTGGGTTCGTTAAGAAAAAAAATAACAAGCAACTCTTTAGTTGCCATCATTCTCCATCCACATATTCCAGTGAAGAGGAAATTTAAATAACCACTTTTCCTTCTCTCTTTTTTACCTTTTTTTATTAGTATTATATTGATAGATGTTATTTTGGATTACTCATTGCTATTATGTCTAGCAATTGAGTCGCACTCCATCAGAATATTAGAGGGAAAAGGGAGAATCTTTTAAACTAGGTAATTTTTTTTAGCAGTGTTAGGACTTACATCACATGACAACTGACACCGACTTCCTTTTTTCAAACAATTACACCTAGCCACTATTCAAACTAATGTATCATTTTGATGGTTTAAACCTACACTATTGCTCTAGCAATTACAATAAGACGAGAAGCAACAGATGCAACAAGGTTCAAAACTAGCCTTTTAGATTTCCTTGGTGGTTGGGATTAACAACACCTAGTTACTTCAATTTTCATGACATCAATGCGTGGATTGTGGATGCACGATTAATTGAATTGGTTCTACACTGTAACCATCGCAATCCATCAATTCATCCTCAATATGCCAAATAAATCACAATTTGTTTTTACTAGTAAGTGACTTCTTCTAGATGATTTAACGATGTCAGAAGGGTGCAATTTTCTTTAAAGAAATGAGAATATATATTCTTTTATATTTCTTAAATCTGCTTTATGAGCACAGCTGTTACATCTGATCCAAAATTTCAAAACTAAAGGGGCCCATTATACATAGATTTCTAGTCTTTCTGCTCCCACTAGGCCCACAAAAACAAAATTGTGATTTTTATTATTATGCTATGACTCCTACATGCTTAAATATGCCAAAAAACAAACAAAATGAGACAACATTTACATGCTAGCATAGCTGTAACTCTGATCTTGGATTGGCTCCTCCTAATGTGGGATTGTTGTTTTGTTCAGATTTGGAACTACATAAGCAAAATGTTGATGTTTCATTATTGAGGAGGCCTGTTTCATGGATCTCGTCTCTATTGCCATTTGTAGACCTTCTATTTGTTGGCAGAGGCTACTGAGCTCATCTTCATTCCTTTGTATAATGGACCCCTAATCTATGAGTAAATCCATAACTGTTGAAATGATGGCAGCGATCTGATTGTGTTTCATCTGTAGGGTGAAGATTCCTTCTTGGAGGATATTTATTTCCTCCCTCATATGTTGTATTTCTGGATTGGGAGATTTAGCCATATGTATCCTAATGAAAACGTAAGGTTCCCACAACAAGGGAGCACAGCCTCTTCTCTATACCACCTGAAAACTGTCTTATTTACACAGGTGAAGTATACCTATTCTAAATGCACAAAACACCAGCTGACTGAACAACTTTCCCTAAGTGGCTATTGCACCCATCAAGCACATCCCAGGTATGGTCACCCATAGTCAGAGGATGACCTCAAGTCTTCCACCACGCAACTTGAAAATTACATGCCCACTGAATTGATAGAACAAAATTTCCAAAGAGAAACCGCTTTAACTTTTTGATAGTGTGAATCCCCACATTCATATCCCAAAAGGTCATGGGCTCGCCACAATTATGATCACAAATTATATTTCCACCGAGTTTTAACCAGAATGTGCATCAAAATAGCTCTAGAATTGCCTTCATGGCACTATTTTGATCCAAGAATGAACTATCTAGAGGAAATGTAAACAGACGAGCCATCTTACCACAATTCCATGTGTGAATTCCCCGGCGCACTTTCAATTTTTGGCAGATTAGCTACCTGTCCGAGCATCCTAGAAGAACTTATAGCAAGTCAGCTTGAAGAATTGGGTTGCCCTAAATCTCGATCCGATTTAGGTGTGCTTTGCTCTGAGGCCGCAGGACAAACTGGCTGTTATTTTGCCTTTTAATGAATCCCAATTTCACCATGATGTAAATAGCTAATACTTGCTTGTTGTGTACCTTCACTAGGTTGCTGCTTTCTTTTGCCCCAATGAGAAAGAAATGATTGGGATACATGCTCTGACCTCCCTCCTCTGTACCAAAGTTATGATCCTCCCGTGTCATCTTGCTTCCACCTTTATTGATGTAGATAGAGGCATGACACTTAATTACTCTTCCCTTGCTCAGCAATCTAGTGATTGTATGTAGATCCTTCCCAACACCATCCTCACATGCCCACTGCATCATTGCTCTATACTTGCTCCAAACATACCTGCGTCTAAGGACAAAGCATAGGGGCACGCACGTGTGGCATCTCTTCCCCAATTCTACATATGGCTTGTATATTGCATGGTATAGAGGCCTTAGTTTCATCATGTGGCCATCCCACTTCAAGGCATTAATGCCTTTGTGAATTTTGATTTCAATTAAGGTATGTGACATTGTTAATGTATTATTAGTTTTAATACCCCAATATCCAATGCAACACCTTCATTTGCTAGTGTGTATGCCAGGCAATTGTGTTGCCTTAGTACATGAAAAAATTCAAATGTTTCGAACTGATGCAACATCCTTTGAATACGTTTTATTAGTGCTTTTAAATGTTGATCCTTTGGAGGAGCATGTTTCATGAGGCTTTGTATAATAATTCAAGAGTGCACCGTGATTGTAATGTTTTGGATCCTTTGGTTTTTGGCAAGCATCAAACCTTGCGAAAGAGCATAAGCTTTGGGTTGGTTGTCTAACTTCCTCGCTAGACCCCATGAGAAGGTTATTTTTTATTTTTTATCCCAGCGAGATGGTGCAAATTATTTAGCAAGCTATTGTGTTGAATTATAGCATGATTCCAAGATTGCAAAGGCCCGATGGCTTGATATGACCTAGAGGCTTGTAACAATGATTGAAATTGGTTCTAATCCCAAAAAGATCAATTAAACTTAGGAGCTTTGTTTTTTTAATTTTTGAGTTGGCATCTTGAAGGGGTGAAGGATTAGTTTCTCCACTTGCACAATTGAAACAAAATGCAAAGAGTGTGGCTTTAATACCAATTGTTGCAAACCTGCAACATGAATATACTCATACACATAATCCCAAGATAGCTCAATCAATTGAACCATACACCCAAAGCATGTTTCCAACAAGAAGGCCATCAATCACAAGTTGGAATCTAGTTACCAAAAAATATTATGGCCGAAAATTAGGCCACCCTCCATTCAAATATTCCAAGGGGGGCATCCTGCAAGGTTTTCTTTGAAGAAAATTGCTTACATGCAATAATGCACAAATATATGTTGCAATAAAAGATTTATAAATGATGAGATGATATGATTACAATGGTATGTGATGTTTGTATTATAAAATATTGAATGATCACATATATAAGGGGTTGTGCCGTCTAGTTTGTGTATTTTATGTATTAGTATTATTTATATATATTTCATGCTTACAAATCCCAAGGGGTTAGCTCAATCAATTGCCACCAATGTTGTTAGAATTACGCTAGCTCCATGCCAATAGGTGCCCAATTCAAACCCCCCCCCCGTGAGAGGGGCACTAGTCTACATTAACAAGCTTTATAGGAATGCCATCCAAGAATGTGAGAAACCATCCCTTGTGTTTCCCCTCGACATTTAGTTTGGAAAAAGAAACATTTAATATTTAATATATAGCAATCGATAGTTACAGAGTAGCCAAAAGAATTCTATAAATTCTCTCCATAAACTTCTTTATGATTATTATCTTTCAAGTGAAAAATCCAACTTATCTTGGGTTTCTAGGATCATAAGCTTCAATCAAAATGTTTGGAGTTTCCTCTCTTTCAAAATCAACATTCAAATCAAAATACTTAATAATATTGGCCTAATGGACTCATAATCACACTTATCCAAGTTGTACTACCAAGTATTCTTATCTGTGAAGATTATACTCTATTGATTCTAACAACCACTTTAATTAAATTGTGAAGCATCATAAAAATAAATTATAGCAAAGAACTACAAGTGAAAGAAATTGGCATCTCCTTGGTTGGAAGAAAGTAGCAACCATCTAGATCGGCTTCAAGAGCAGATCAAAGAAGAATAGTGCTAGTCAATAAATATTTGTGCTAAAATCTATTGGAGGCTCTTATTCAAACCTAATAAGCTCTAGTTTAAACTTTGAAGGGCCATATGTTGAAAAATGTGTAACTAGGATTGGTCTTCATAAATATGAAATGTAATTTTGATTCTTGTATATTATAAAATGAAAGAAAAATTATTATTGTTATTTTGAAGCATGAGTTTCATGTTCAAGGTCTTTTATTTTAGAGGTCAAGCACCCATTGAGTGCTTCTAGGTTTGTCCTGGGTCAAGAAGTCAAAAGAGTCATTGTCATATGTTGAAGACCCCATCGGCCACATTGTAACTTGTAAAAAAGAATTATTTTGTATTTAAAAGTGTTAAAATACCCTCCAAGGCCAAGTCGGTCTGCAAGCTAAGAAGTCGGCATAATTTGAGGTACTTGGTCCACCTTGGAAGCCTATATATAGTAAGGAACTCAACCTCCTATGGATACAATTCATTCTCTCATCAAGCAAGCAAAGGAGAAGAAGAAAGAGGCTAGTGAAGGAAGAAGAATGATGAAGATCAAGTGATTGGGTTATTTCTCTCTCTCTCATCACACATGCAAAGGAAGGAGACTAGGGTTTTTGTTGTTAGGTTAGGGTTTTGTTGCTGCAAGATCGAACTTGGAAAAAGTGTAGAAAGAAGGTCAAAGGAAGGCTCATTAGATCATCCTCAAGCCCTAGAAGAAGGAGACACTCAAGTGAAGGTCTCAAGAAGTCTTGGAAGCCCAAAATAACCTCACATGTGGAAGCAGTTGTTGCTAGGAGGGCCAAAATTTTCAGACCTGCAATAGAGGTCGAAATTCTGTAGCTGGGTGTCGAAGTTGTGTTGTTGGAAGAGATTTGACAAAATTTGACTTCGACAAAGGAAGCACATCATCAAGAACGTCGAACTTGGTCTTGGAAGGGTATTGGTCTTGGTCTAGAGGTCTTGGAATTCGTTAATTGAAGGATCTATAAGAAGAGAAGAGATTTGTGGGTTTTCCTCTTAAGTGGAGAGGTTTTGGTCCTGGCTTGTAGCCTATATCATGTGTTTTTGTGTATTGTTGATCTTCTTGTTTTGGAAGTTGTTTGATGATAAGAACAATATAATATTTAGAGAAGAACATAAGAAGTAAGAAAAAATAAAAATACATCACAAGCAGTTATCAAACATAAGAGAAATCATTCTAACCATTGCCCTATAGATTTCTCAACACTATATACCCAAGGAACAAGAAAAAAAGGTCATACTTACCAAAAGGATAAGTATCTTAACAATATCATAAAAAAGAATAAAACCAATCAATAGGTTAACCTTTTGGGAGATAAACCATGAATGCTTGATTGACATCATGTTGAAAATTGTAAACAGTGAAAGTGTTTTATTTTGTGCCTCGAGCCAAAAAGGCCACGAGTTTGTCCTTCTCTTAGCATGGTCCAAAATCATGAGATAGACTTCAAATCATGCGTAGTGTTGGAGGTTCAGTTACATGGAGCCTTCTTCAATTTAACTACAGGATTGGGCAGCAGTTACAAGTCTAGTTTAGAACAAGTTGGGACTTCAGTCATTGATTGAAGGAAGGACAAGTTATGACTCCAGTGACGATTAGAGAGAGAACCAATTCAACTCAGTTAACTTGTCAATCACAACTCAAGTTCCAAATTTGTACTTGCTTAATTTAGCATTGATCAAATCTATAAGAGAAGGACGAAGGCACAAGGATTATTCATTGTTGAGTGCACAAGTTTTTGTGAGATCTCTTTGCTTGTGGTGTGCGTAGATTTGAGGAGCAATAGCACACGAGTTTATTGAGCAGATTTGCACAACAAAATAGGACGCCAAGTGCGCACAAAAATAGGAGCCAATGCGCTACAAAATAGGAGATTTTGTGCACAAGGAGATATGCCTAGTGGGCAAGGAAATAGGGCCAAGAAGTGCACAAGGATTTAGGAGTTGGGATCAAGGGTTGGGGTCAAGTCCAGGCTAGATTAGCAAGAGAGCAAGTGTGTTCTCAAAGTAACAGATTGCTTTGTAATTGACTCAATTGCTCGAGATCGATAAAATACCACATCAAGGAAATAGGTTTTTCCCTGTTGGGTTTCCTAAGAAAAATAAGTGCTTTTATCTGCCTTTTTATTCTGCTGCTTATAAGTTGTCGAGAAATTTATCTTGGTGAAAGTTAACAAGATTCCAATTTGCAGTTATTCATCAAAGTAGTTGCAAAATTTCATGGAAAATTAACATTTCATTAAAAATGCATCAACAAGACACTAGGCTAAAAATAAGCCTACTAACAAGAATTCAAGAAATAATGAAAAAATAAAGATGGGTCAAGTTTAGAGACTACACGAGTTTGTTGCTTGTACTAAGTGTTGCAAATGATTTTATACAAGTCAACAAAGCATCGGCTAAGCAAGAACTAAGATTCAACTCAATAACCTATAAGAATGGTTTAAACCAAGGTTGCCAAAGCATGGGAGCAAAGTGAGAGTGGGAGCGTGAGCACCAACAAAGCTAATTCCCAAAAAAACCCAAGAGCATAGCATTGCAAGAGCATTTTTTTAATAATATATATTTTTCATATATATATTTATATTTAAAATAAAATGTAGAATACAAATTAGTTGTAGAATTCTCGTGATAGATGTATTCTCTAATACCTTTGGCATAGTGTGGTCTCATACCTTTGGCATAGTGTGGTCTCTAGTGGACATTAATATCCATTTCCATTTCAACTTCAATCCTCAGTAGTACCTTCAAGAATGTATGGAAGGCATGAAACAAGATCTTTTGGAAAAAAACCCAGACACTAAAAAGGGGTACACTAATAGTGGAAGAGGAGGATATCGTCTCTTCTCAAGACATGAAAACTCTACAAATCTTGAGAACTTAGACGAGAAGCTAAAATTCTTCATATTTCAATTAAAGACAAACACTAAGGGGCAATGCAATAAGAATGAAGACTCCCCAAAGATAATTGGATTAGAATGAAATAAGATTGAGCAACTAGTTGTAACCCACAATGAACAACCATTGGAGGGGTTCTAAGAAACAAGGACAATAAAATTTTATATATTACAAGTTCCTTAGGATGGCTATAAATGATTGGGAAAAATGAGTCTATCGAGGAAGGAATAAAACTTGGCCTTTAATGCAACATCCATAATCTCGAGATAGAAAAATACTTAAGTCGATTATTGACCTCCAAACAAAGCTAAAAAGGGCTTCTAGTTCTTAAAAGCAAAGATAGCCTACACTCTAAATTAGTGAAGCATTAGAAAATCAAAATGTCACGTATATCCACGTAAAAAAGACAACAAATAAGATAGGAAACTTACCTCCAAATACAACAACTCATGGAAGAAGAAAATCCTAATAATTAAATAAGGACTTTTGTGAAATCAAGGGCTTAAAGACTAAGTTGGAAAAGTCCCAACAAATCTTGAATCGTAGCACCCATGGGGTGCTATCATGCCCCATCATCCTAATCAAAACCTTTATAAAGGAGGGGCTCAAACATTAAAAAATTCATATCCCTTTTCAAAAATGGAGATGCCGCACAATCCTACACCTAAGGTGACAAAACAAACTATATCATCCTCTACAACCAACTTTTCTCTTGGGAAAAATTTAAGTGATGACATTCTCACTGACAATCCTACATATTATCATTGCTCAAAGTCATAGATTAAGTACCTTATGCCAAAAGATGTGTAAGGTGGCAAAATCCTTCATTAACAACTATGGATTCTCCAAGGGAGGAGAATAAGTTAATATAAGGAAATGTTGGCCTAAGATTGTAAATTGTAGAATGAGCGATTGAAGAAAACAAAGACACACTAGAGGATGGACTAGGAGCAAGAGAAAGAGAACATTAAGAACCAAAGTAGAAAAGCTATTGAGGTGGAACCAAACTTAAAGAGGGAGAATAATGGAGTGGAGAGGATAGCCACTAACAATTCCACTATCAAGTAGCATCCACACAAACCACTCTAACCTCAAATCTAACATGTTAAAAGCAATTGAGACCTTTTCTATGGAAATCTCTCATGAATGTCAATCGATACAAAAGAGAGGAAAAGGAGGAACAGGAGAATATTGAGCATCTGCAACCTCCTTACTGCCCCCTCAAGTACAAATAAGTTATTGTCTAGTATGTTAAATACATAATCTTCTTATCAAGTTATGTTTCAAAAACATAGTTTATTTATATTATATTAATCGTGCCATGATAGCAATTCTAGTGGTAGTCCCTCCAACCCCTTCTCGATGTTGCTATGAATGTAAGGTCAATTTTAGTATGCCTATCAATTTTACTAGAGTTTAGTTTTAATCCTAATAGGGGTGATAATTGTTTAGAACAACCTATGGATTTTAGCTTAACCTAATCACATTCAAGGTATACATAAATAAAATAGATTTGGAAATGATTTTCCATCCAAAAATAAATGATCCTTTATTATACAATACAATGGTTGCCTTGAGGATGGACATCTAACAAACAATTTACAAATGAAGGCAAAACAACCCCACATCTTTGGAAGTTGTTTCAACTTTCAAGAAATAATCCCACATCTTTGCAAGTTGTTTCAAGAACCATGCCATGGGGCTGAGGTTGCACCACAATACTTAATCCTGATTGCAGGTTTGAGGGGTATTTATTCCACCAAAATCAGGGCAGTCTTGCACCCAACTTCATCCCTTTTCTTGAAATTACATTCACATAGGGTGAACCGCAGCAACAACGGAACCCTTGTGGATACCTTAATATATTATCTGCCTGTCTGTCCATTGGTCGGACACCAAATTTCTGCCATGGCAATAGAAAGACCTACAAGCCCATGGGACAAGCATTAACAACACAGCAAACTCGTGCTCCCACCTCCGACATTTCCACCCAAGAAATATTTCTCGGAGGAAAAGAGGGACAAAATGCCCATGAAGCTCCCCTTAAAATGTCCTCGAAAGAAAGTGGTACCCACAAATGCCTTGCTTCTGAGTATATAGACTCTAAAAGAGTAAAACACAGCCCTAATTTTTCCATTAAGAGAAAACCCTAAATTTTCAAAACAAAAAAAAGGCGCAAAATTTTCAGAGTTATGAATTATTTTATTTTTAAAACATTCTGTGGTGGCATTCCACCGTTTTTTATCATTTTGAAAAGTATCGATCTAAAAGTCATACATGTTTCAGTTTCTGAAACAGTTGACCGTTTCATGGGATTTTGACGAGCTTATAGAAAAACAAAAAAATTCGCTTGCATACATACATTCAGCATTACAACGTATCAGTTGCTTTACATGGAACATACTAGCATGCATACGCATACGGATTCAAATCTTGTGGAAAACACCAAATCTGCATGCCCCTTCGTCAGGCGAAGGCACGTGGATAGGAACTTCAATAACAGAGACATATTAAATTTGATTCAAGCAAAATAAAACGAAAACAGATTGAACCAAAAATAACTAGCTTAGGGTTAGAACTTAGTATTTTCCTCGGAGAGATCACGAGTTCAAACACAGCAGTGCATGGTAAAATATACCCACGAAGTCAATAACCAACTGAACCCCAAAAACCCCGTGTTTTCGCAAAATGAGAAAGAACATCACACATTAGCGAAGAACAATTAAAAGCCGAGAAATGTACGCGCAAATAATGCCAAAAATACAAAGGTCGTAAGAAAGCTCAAAAACTAGATTCTGAAAGCTTTGGCCTAAAACCCTAGGGCATTCGGAAGTCTCTGGTTCGAATCCCTTAAGCACTTACACTACATAACATATCAAAAGTTGCTATGGTTTGGTTTAGGGCACTAACCTTCTACTGAAGCAGCATGAACCGGGTTTGTTTTTGGCCAGTTCCTTTAGGCCGAACGAATGAATTCCTATCAACAATGTAAATTGTTAGGGAATGGGCAAAAACACATTAGGGAAGAATAATTAAATGCCGAGAAATGTACTCGCAAAACAATGCCAAAAATATAAAGGTCGTGAGAAAGCTCCAAAACTAGGTTCTGAAAGCTTTGGCCTAAAACCCTAGGGCATTCGGAAGTCTCTGGTTCGAATCCCGTAAGCACATACACTACATAACAAATCAAAAGTTGCTATGGTTTGGTTTCGGGCACTGACCTTCCTACTGAAGCAGGATGAACCGGGATTGTTTTGGCCAATTCCTTTATGCCGAACGAATGAATTCCTATCAACAATGTAAATTGTTAGGGAAAATAAAAATGAGGAGATTATACATTCATTACATACGAGCAGCACGTTCTTTGCTCGATGGGGACAAGCAATAAATACTTTTCTTAACGCCTTGATCTTCTAGCTTTAACCCAAAAGAGCTCCTAACCACTTACCATCACAGAGGCCCACCATTCCAATCCTTTTCAACTATTACTCGAAGGCTGGTGAAGTAATAAACTCCATGTTAGTATTGTTGATTGTAAGGAAGTAATGTGGCCCTAGCAAGGGCAACGACGTGATAAAGCTCAGCACCGAAAACAATAATGGGATGGTTCTTCATATTGGAGCTAATAGACCGGGGAAGCAAGTGATCAGTTAATAATCTCCACATAGCAACACAATATCCTCCAAATCTAGCCGAGGTTACATGAGTTGATAATTCGACATGGCTTTCAATTCGTCACCAATAATTATTCTACACGTGTACATCCAAGGTTATGGGCTGTGAGGATATGGTATTGGGTCTTATCGAGGATACTCAATAGATTTTGTCCACTTATCCTTCAAGGCCTAATGGCACCCCAAGGGAGGACAATTCAAATTGAATTTTGATAAGACTAAAAATGCAGGTTAGGTAAAGTAAGTAAGATACACTAATAATGGGAAAAAAATGCATGTTAGGTAAAGCCACTAAGGTAGAGCAATAATGGGAACATTGGGCATTTTACACTAGATAATATGAGTTCGAAGATAAAATTGGTTTATTTTGAAATAAGGGTTTTAAGAATTTAAAAAAAAATAAAAAAAATTGTATAGATAGTTTAGATTTAATAATTTATAAATATTTTTTTTGTCATATATACAATTTAATGGTTAAATTAAGGGTTTTCAAATTATTTTTTATTTCAAAAATTATGTAGTTTGTTTCGCTATGTCTTGATGTTACAAATTCTCGATGTTACATGAATTAAATGGCACATAAGTGTTTTGATGGTTATTGCGGCAGAGGGGAGGACAATCTTCAGTGGGACAATCTTCAGAAGAGAGGATGGACTGGATCGAGCCGCTGTGCCTTGTGTTTTTCTGCTGGGGAGACAAACCTCCATTTGTTCTTCCAATGTCAAGCTTCTCTACAAGTCTGGTATGATCTCTCCTTATCTTTGGATTTTCCTCACCGATGTTTCTCCTCTGTACAGGAATCTATCTTGGGACAATCTTCAGAAGAGAGGATGGACTGGACCGAGCCGTTGCGCCTTGTGTTTTTCTGCTGGGGAGACAAACCTCCATTTGTTCTTCCAATGTCAAGCTTCTCTACAAGTCCGGTATGATCTCTCCTTATCTCTGGATTTTCCTCATCGATGTTTCTCCTATGTACAGGAAGGTTTTCTCTGGTGGAGCGCACAGTCGGATTCACGACGCACTATTTTTATATCAGTCTGCTAGTCCATTTGGAAGTGGCGAAATGAATCTATCTTCAAAAGATTTCGGAGGCCCATTTCTTCCACATTGCTCCGCATCAAGGCTCTCCTGGAATTTCTGGGCATTTAGGCCTCCTTTTTTGCAATCACCATCTGGTTTTATTTTCGCCATGTTCCAAACATTTTTGTAATATGATCACTCTCCGCCACTGAGGCATTACATCTGTTTATATGGTATATGCATACGATATGAACTCTCCACGCATTGACTGTTTGGTTTTTAACATCACAGTTATATCTGTACCTATTGAACTGGTTTTTTTCCATGAAAGATATGGGTTAATATCCCATTAAACCTATATATGTAATTGATTATCTTTCTATCAATACAAATATGATTTTTCTTGTGAAAAAAAGTGTTTTGATGGCTATTAGCATTTACCAACCATTTAATTTATATAGTTGTGTTAGTAATTATGTTGAAAAGAGATATTGGTGGGCGAAATAAAGTTTTGTATGTATCAAAGGTGTTATCGCTCAGGGAAAACCTTGGTTGCAAGCCTTAAAGTAACCTCAAACCACTTTTAGGTTGAAAGTTGGCTCTTCAACCTAAAGGGGGATCTCTCCATAAAACTCAACTACTTTATGGTCACTGTAATAGAAGGTTTTCACAATTGAGTTCAGGTGACCATATTTGGGTTTAGGTATCAGATGGTTGGATGATCCTCAAAACCTGTCATTAGGCATGGAGTCAAGTTATTAACCAAATGAAATCACAGATCTAATCATAAAATTGCATAAAGCATGGGAGTAGCACGTCCTTTGACTGTTTTGGAGATTTCGAAGAAAGATGAACTGGGAGAAAATAGAGCTTATGAGAGTTGAGAACAACAAGTATTTAATGACTGATAATTTAAGAGAGGAGCATGAAATGAAATCCAATCTCATTAAACTAACAGTTCAGACATGAAATAGACAATTAATAACAGAGAAACACTGACAAGGAAATGAAACACGAGTTGTATATTAAGTGCTCATCAAACACTGCAAATACATTTAAGATTGCTCAAACATATCCAAACTACAAGTAATTTTTCAAATGATTTCCAACCCTTTTTCATTATTCATGAACTGTTTTTATAGAGTTTCACATAATAGTTTGCAAAATAATAGAAACCTCATAACTACAATACTGAGATATTTTAAAATATCCTTTAAGTTCATGCACAAAAAAGATAAACTTAGAAAATATCTAATGAATCCTAGAAAACTGTAGGCAAATCTGCTAAAATATAGGCAAAAATAAAGTGATCTTGGTCAATTGTCTGGCTGGAAAATAAAACCGGTCCCTCTGTAGATTTTCAACAAAACAAGTCCCTTTATCTACTTCACCAACACTGCCCCTGGATGTCTTCTATTATTTTGCGATTTTCTACAAAAATCACTGACAGGCGGGTCATCGGCATTACTGATTTTCTGATCTAAGATATAGCTGATAACCGGGAGGTCAATCCTTTCGAATATCGCTGACAACAGAGATGTTAGCATCTCTGTTTCATTTTAGAAAGAAAGAAAAAATTGTTGACAGGCAGGTTCTCGACATTTTCCTATAGGTTTCGTTTACTAATCAGTATGCATAGTTTTTACAAAATAGCTGACAAACACACTATCAAGCCTTTTAAAAATGCTGACAAGGGCATTGTCAACTCTCCCGACTTTCACATTGTATACAAAACTGGCAGGCCAGCTATCAACGAAATGCAAAAACTGAGTTTTTTCTTTAAACAAGTGGACAAAAATGGTTCTGATACCCTTGCATATTAGCTTAGGGTACTGGCAGCTTCGAGTAACACATCCAACTTGTCTAATCTCTACTTCTTGTTCTTTCTAGTCTCCATGGGCTTTGCCTTGGCAACCTGTTTATTTCGTTTCTTATTAGGGCTTTCAAGCTTATTCTTAGACTCTATATACCTTTTCTTAGACTTTGTAGGTTTCTCATTGATGATTAAGTCTTTCAGAGGCACATCATCTATGTCAATGACTTGTTTAGCTAACCCTGGGTTGCTTCTAAGCTTGATTTTATATCGTAGCTTGTTTGTTGGCCTAGTGTGCCTGTTAACCGGTCTAAGAACCTCAGGTGTTGGTTCCCTTTCCTCTGTTATTGGCTTCTTTCCCTTTAAATCTTCAAGATTAGATGTGTCTACACAGGTGCTCTCTGAGGGTAAAGTTGGAAAAATAGTGAGGCCAATGTCAACTTCTAGGCTTTTCAACAATGTAGGCTTTGGCTTGTGAAGTCGAGCACTCTTCCTCTGATAGACCTTATGAGCTTTTGGGGTAGCTGAGGTAGATGGGGCTTCTGATTTTTCCTGCATGATGGGAGTCTGAACAGGACCTTGAGTCTGAGTCTTATTCATCCTCCTAATAGTTTGGTGCCTGCCTCTTTTCCTTCTGGCAAGTTGAGGCTGGAACCCTCACCAGAAAAGGAAATGGTTCCAGATCCTCCTGAGCTTACTCAATTGACTTTCTATCAAAAGTTTTATCAGTGCCTTTTGATAATAAAATGTGAAGAAGAGTTAACCCTAGCCCTAAACCTAGCAGCCATGTGCTTGAGGCTTTCCAGCAAGTAAAAGCAGGGATTAATCCTAATATGCCCATCTAAATGTGCTAAGAAGTAAAAATGATACGAATTGATCCTATTATAACGACCCTCACAAGTAAAATATTGTTTGAAAAGTTGCAGGGGAGCATACCATTTGTCTTGTAGCCTATCTTTTTAAACCTCGACCTTCCAATTCTATGCTCTATGCTCTTCTTTGAAGAAAGACGAAAAGTCTATGCCTACTAAAATATGGTTGCGAAAAACCCTATCAGCGTCCATGGGTAGAGTTGTGGCTTTGGAAATAGTGTGCTTTATGACCTCAAACACTAAACCATCGACCTCCACACGGTTACCATCGAAACTTGCTGCAAATGATTGAGCTACCAAATCTTGGTACTCGGAACACCAATAGAAAACCGACTCCAGCCTACCTACTGGAACAAGTGTAGGAGATCAGGATAGACATTCAATAGCTATGGTTCTTTAGGCTCAGTTCGATTTAGCATGCCTCTCTTTCCCATTATGTCTGATACTATCTGCGAGATTCAATGTTGTGTCCCTGCTGTGAAAATAGTTTCAATCGCCAAGTGGAAAAGTCGGATAAGTTACCCATATAACTGCTTACAGGACATGAGGTTTAAGATATAATGAAAGTAATTATGTGTTAAGTTAAAACTTAACATCACCCTTAGTCATGATTATGAATCATAGTTTGTTTAATATGGAGGAATTGATCACATGGCATTCTCAATAATTACATTGCTAGACACGATTAAATTCGTACTTTACCCTTTTGAACATAACAGAGACATATGTGCTCAAAATACCGACACTGGCATTGTAAGCACAGTCAGCATTTCAAATATTTAAAAATAACTTAATCGTTGATAATTGGCCCGTCGAAGAAATGAGAAAATAGTGTTATCCTCATTGTCAGCGATATTCGCTTTTCCAACTATATTGGGTCCCGAAACATTGCTAGGAGAGTTGACATGTTTATTACAACCTTAAATGTTGACAACGCAACTGTCAACATTTATAAAATTACAAAAATGAAATTTTTTATGATAACAAAAGGTTTGAAGGAAGTATTACTAGATTGAGATTCTTAAATGATAATTATTTTTGGGTAAAGTCTATTTAGCTTATGAAGATGGAAGGTTGAAGACCAAAGGAGATGGATAAGGAATGCCTTGGAAGGTAGGATGTGTTGAAAATGTAACTAGGTTCGATCTTCATAATTATCATTGTACTTGTACCAATATGTATTTCATGTAAAAGCAAAAAGAAGAAAAATAAATTTTATTATTATTATTATTATTATTCTAGTCAAAACATGTTCTTCATGCTTCTAGGGTTTATTGAGTCTAAAAGAAAATTTGTCGTGTGTCAAAGTCTCATTTGGACTATTTGTGAGAAATAGGAAAAAAAATATTTTGAACAAAAAAGAGTCATTTAGACACCACAAGACCAAGTCGACCTTGAAGAGGCACCTATTCGACCTCCTGGACAAATATAAAAGGAAGAGACTTCGACTTCATTTGATCACTCACTCACACTCATCAATTTCTATGCAAGAAAGTAGAAGAAATAGAGTGAAGGCCAAGGAGAGAGAAGAAGAATATAAGGAAAGAAGAAAATTTGAATTTTTGTTTGTTTTTGTTCACATGTGCAAAGGTGTTGGTGCAACTCTACAAATTACAAGGCCAAAAATATGTTTTTGTTCACACGTGTGAAAGTGTTGGGGCAACTTTGTGAAGTTGCAAGTCCAAAATTATGACTTGAAGAGGTTTGACCAACTTTGATTCTTATTGAGGTCTAACTTGGTTCTTTGTGGAGGTCTTGATCTTGATCTTAGGTCCTAGATATCTCACTTTGATATGATCCTATAAGAAGAGAAGTTGTTTTTGGTTTCCCCCTTGTGGGATTTTCCCCTGGATTGGAGCCTACATCTTGTGTTCTTAGTCTTTTGTGATCTTTGTGCACTTTATATTTTGGTAATTGCTTGATGAAGAAAACTTAATAAAGTAATAAAAGCCAACAAACACTCACAAGTAATTATCAAGTAAGAGGAATCAACCCTAATCTACAAGCATGTTGATTTCTAAACATGGTATCAGAGCTAAGGTGAAGGAAGGACAAATTGAGGATCACTTTTTGTTGGCATTCTTGTTTGAAGACATTCTAGGTAGTTATCTTCTCTCTCCTCTCCAAATGGAAAGATACATGAAGGAAAGTCTCAAGACTCTTAGGAGTCTCCTTGAATATATCAAAGGTTATATCGTCCAATTCATTTCTAAGCTATCTAAAGGAGTCATGGATGGAAGTTCTTATTCTGCTCTTACATGCACATTTGAAGATGATAATACATGGGTAATCGACAGTGGAGCTTCAAGGCATATGACAGGGGAACATGGTCAACTCAAAACTCTATCAAAAGGAAACTCTTCTCACTCAATGGAACTTGGAGATAATAATACCTACTCGCTCAAAGGGATTGGATCTACCTCATTAGTGTTGGAATCTAGTGGGAATATTCATCTCAACAATATACTCTATGTTCCAGGTTTGAAAAAGAACTTACTTTCTATTTCTTGCTTAGAAGATAAAGGTGATAGGGTGGAATTTCTTGATGGCAAAGTTATTGTATGAGCTAAAGGGTCTAGTATTGAAAAAATGAGGACTATTGGGATTCAAGATGGGAGGTCGTATATACTTCTAAATCCTCCTCCTCAAGCTCTAGTGCATTTATACATCAACCCTCGTGAATTATGGCATAGAAGGTATGGTCACTTTCATTATAAGATATTGCCATCATTGAATCAAATGATTACTGGTACACCTCAATTGAAAGAAGAGCATGAGGAGTCTATAAGGGATGTGCTCTTGGAAAGAATATGAAAAAACCTTTTACTAGCAATGACACAAGATCCAAGGAAATTTCGGATCTCATACACTCTGATGTTTGTGGACTTATGGCAGAGAGGTCACTTGGTGGTCATCAATACTATGTAACATTCATTGATGATCACTCTAGAAAGACTTGGATATACCTTCTAAAGTCTAAGGATGAAGTATTCAAGAAATTCCAAGAGTTCAAGGAACATGTAGAAATTTTGACAAAAAAGAATATCAAAACCCTAAGATCAGATAATGGTGGAGAATATACTTCTTGATAACTTATAGACTTTTGCAAAGAAGCAAGAATTAAGAGGGAGTTGATAATTCCCTACAATCCTCAACAAAATGGTGTGGCTAAAAGGAAGAACTAATCCATTGAAGAATGTGTTAGAGTCATGCTACATGCCCAAAACCTTCCCAAGTTTTAATGGGGAGAAGCTTTTGTAATAGTAGTCTATTTACAAAATCAAAGTCCTCACATAATTCTTAAGGATATGACCCCAAAAGAAGCATTCATTGGAAAGAGGCCAACTATTAATCATCTCCAAATTTTTGGATGTCTCATATACATTCACATTCCCAAAGACAAAAGGAAGAAGTTGGACCCAACAGGTATAAAAGGCATCTTTGTCGGATATAGCACCTCATCAAAAGAATATAGAGTCTACATCAAGGAAGAACATCATATTGAAGTAAGCAGAGATATCATTTTTTATGAAAGAATTGCATACAAGAAGTCCAAGGATATTCCCATTAATTCCAATAAAGAAGAAGAATCTATCTTTATAAATGAAGAAGTTTCAAGGCGAGAAAAAACTCTGGAACCTACAACTAATCATGAGGAAATTGAACTTGTGCAACAAATCCTCATTCTATAAAATTGAAAGAGGCCAAATTGGTTAAGGTTAACTATACAAGAAGTCGAATGACATGCAACAACAAAAGGAACATTCAGAGAAAGCAAGAAGCCTAAGAGATATTCAGCTTATGTAACTTACATGACTAAACTTATTGAAGCATAACCTACCACTTATGAAAATGAAGTCGAACATAAAGAATGGAAGAATGTGATGCAAGAAGAATACCAGACTATAATGAAGAATGATGTTTGGGAAATTGTTCCTATACCTAAAGACAAATCAACTATGAATTCCAAATGGGTGTACAATATCAAGGTTGTAGTTGATGGAAGAATTGACAAGCATAAGGCAAGGTTTGTGGCAAGAGGATTCTCTCAACAAGAAGGAATTGACTATGAAGAAACTTTTGCTCCAACGACGAGATATAAAACCATTAGATCGCTCATTTCTATTGTGGCTCTTATGAGATGGAACATCCATCAAATGGACATAAAAACAACCTTTTTGAATGGGACGATTTATTTTTACATGGAGCAACCTAAGGGATTTGAAGTTCATGGTAAGGAAACACATGTTTGTAGGTTGAAGAAGGCTATATACGGCTTGAAACAATACCTTGAAGCATAATATGTCAGGATGGATGCATATCTACTAAGACTTGGTTTCGTCAAAAGTTTTGCAGATCTTAATCTCTACATCAAGGTGGTAAAGAATGAACCTGTGATCATACTACTATATGTCAATGCCTTACTAATAACAAGCATGGAGTGATGTATTCAAGAATGCAAGAAGCAACTTGCAACTAAATTTGATATGAAGGATCGTGGACTAATGCATTACTACTTGGGACTAGAAGTATGGTAGAAACCTAGTGAGATCTATATTGGTCAAGGGAAATATGTGTTCAAGATATTGCAGAAGTTTGGTATGATGGATAGTAAGCCAATGGCGACTCTAATTATCACTAATTTGAAGAAGTTAAGGAGTTTAGATTCAAGCCTTGTTGATCCAACATCCTACCAATGGTTGATTGGATCCTTGATGTACCTTGTGAACACCTGGGCAAACATATATTGTGTAGTAAACATTCTTAGTCAATTCCATGTGAAGTCAAGGCATGATCATTGGATGGAAGCTAAATATTTTTTGAGATATCTTCATGGGACTATACATCATTGTGTGAGATATGTTGGTAATGAGATACAGTTATTGGGCTATACAAATTTAGACTGGGGAGGCAATGATGCAGATGGAAAGAGCACTACTGGTGGATATTTTAGTTTCAGATCTTTTATGATTTCATGGATGAGCAAGAAACAAGATTCACTTGCATTGAGTCATGTTGAAGCCAAATATATAACAACCAGTGAAGTTGGTAGAGAAGTTGTTTGGTTTAGGAAGTTGCTTTTAGATTTGTTTGAAGGACATTTGGACCCTACCACTATATACTGTGACAACCAAAGTTGCATAAGGTTGACATAAGACCCATTTTTTCGTTCTAGGACAAAGTGTATCAATTATAAGTACCACTATATTAGAATCTTGGTACAAGATGGGGTCATGAAGCTATAGTACATCTCCACAAATGAATAGATAGTTGAAATATTGACGAAGTCTCTTCCAAACAGGAAGATTGAGTATTTGAGAGACAAGCTTGGACTTGTGGATATTTCCTCCATGGTTGAGAGTGAGTGAGGATGGACATTGTATTCTCCATGTGTCATGCACTAGGCCAGGACTAATAGTCGTAAGTCTAGTGAAGGCATTAGTAGGGAGAATGGAGGATTAGATAAGCATCTAGGACCAGTACTCCTTGAGGAATGGTATCCAAGATAGGAGTAGTCCTTAAGGCTGGTACTCTTTGAGGATAAGGTTGTGTGTCTAAGATAAGAGTAGTCCTGAGAAGGATCAATATTCTTTGAGGATTGTGAATCCAAGATAAGAATATTCATGTGAGGACATACCTGGTGAACATCCAGATGGGGTATGTGTCTTGAGAGGAGATGATGGTGTCCAAATATATGCCTCTCAGCATTGTTCTCTAATCCAGTGGAGAATTAGAGCTTGTTAGTCAATGCCTTGCTATTTTGTAATTGACAATGTTGGTTATGATGATGATGTTTGATGATGCTTAGAAATCTGAACTCTTCTTATGAGAATATTTCAATTTGAGTATCCTTGTATCCTATTGTGTAATTATGAATATCTCCCTAGTTAAGAGGGAGTATTGAAAATGTAACTAGTTTCGATCTTCATAATTATCATTGCACTCTTATCAATATGTATTTCATGTAAAAGAAAAGAGAAGAAAAATAAATTTTATTATTATTATTATTATTATTCTAGTCAAAACACGTTCTTCATGCTTCTAGGGTGTATTTTCTAAAAGAAAATTTGTCATGTGTCAAAGTCCCACTTGGACTATTTGTAAGAGAAAATGAAAATTTGTATTTTGAGTAAAAAAGAGTCATTTAGACACCACAACACCAAGTCAACCCTGCCTGGACAAGTCGACCATGAAGAGGCACCTATTCGACCTCTTGGAAAACTATAAAAGGAAGAGAATTCGACCTCATTTGATCACTCACTCGCACTCATCGATTTTTTGTGCAGGGAAGAAGAATAAATTGTTGAAAAATGTGCAACAAGAAATGTTAAATTTAGAATGTGCTAAAAATAAACCTACTAAAAATAGTATGTCTAAAAATAGCAGTTTGGCCAGTGAGGTCATTGGTCACATTGGGTGAGAGGTGAAACTGCTAAAAATAGAAAGTTTTAAAAATAACATTTCTGGGTCCCTTCCTATTTATAGCAGTCCCTAGTCTATCTATAGGAAGTAAAATTAATTTTGGTCTTAACAACAGTTGGAAATATTAATTAATTAATTCAGTTGAGTTAATTAGTTAAGGAAATTCGAATCTGAAGTATTTGTGAGCATGCACATGGGTTGTCCCACTGATTTATGAATTTATCCCTTGATTAAAGGAGATAAGGTTCAGTTCTATAATGAGAGGATCAGTTGACTTAGTTTTACTTAGTCAAGTCCAGATAGTTTAATTTAACAAGTTGTTAAATTAATGAAATATAGTTTGTTAATGCTTGCATGCATGTAACAACTATTATTTCAGATAATTGAGCATTCCCTCATGGATAGCCGATGCATGTTAGTTCTGTCAGAGACCCTGTTGAGATCAGATGTGGGACAATGTACTATGAGATGCTTAGATATTTCTACTAAGTATTCCTTGCATGGAGAAGGATCTATTATAGGAGATTGGAGGACTTGTGGCCTATATATTGAGGCCTCGGTAGTCCATGATTTTCATCTTCTGATTGAATATATCAAGATCTTCTGATTGAAGATCATCAGAGTACAGAGAGAGCAGGATAGCTATTGAGCTGATTCTTTTTGTATGTTGTTGAGGATTTCTACTTGATTGATATACATGGTTGGGGTTCTATGCTGGTGCCTTCCCCTGGATATATCTTGCGTTATGTGTGATTTCTCTTGATCAGTTATGCATGTTTCTACTTGATGTTGCTCAGGAATTCGATTATGCTTCCGCTAAATTGTTTGTAGAAGTAGATCAAGTGTTTTGCTTTAGTACATTGCATTACCAGGTGATCTACAGGTGGGAAATTTCTACATGGTACCAGAGCTAGCTGATTTGTAGAAAAAGTTCTACATGGTATCAAATCTAGCTGATTTGTGGGAAAAATTCTACAAAATTCTACATGGTATCAGAGCACAGGTGATCAAGGAGAGAACAATATACTGAGAGGAGATTTCAAAGTTTTGGGCCAAGTGTTTGCAGAGCAGATCTGAAATTTTTTGTACAAAATTTTCAGAAATAAATAGTAGATTTAGATTCCTTGCGGAAAAATACCGAAAATCAAAAAAAAAAATCAGCTGAATCAGAGTTCGGATGAGGGAGATATCGCTGATTTAAAATCAACTCTTTTTCTAAAAAAATTAATGACGGTGGGAAAGTGGAAATAGATTGGTGTGCTAGCCAAGAACATGCATGCAATTGAGGTACAAGATGCATGCAAAGCATTGAGGAGCAAGGCAAAGGTTAGATACTTGGTTGTTGAGAGGGAGAGTAAATTACCTCTCAACATGCAGAGCCAGAAGAAGTCTCAGACGATTGTGGAGGAGCCACGATTGGTGCAACAACTTCAGGAGGTTGTGGAGCAGCCACAACAGGGGAAGCTGAGAGGAGATCGAGTAGAGACATCTACTCATGCAGAGACCTCTAGTAGGGGGAAAATTCAAGCCAAGTGGGCTGAGGGATCACATGCAGCGATACCTCCAGGTAGGAGGTGGGGTGATGTGGAGTGATCGTCCCAATGAGGAGGGGCAGGATCCTTGAGGTACCCAACCTCTTTGATTCGACTTTGCTA
>APFE031520358.1:21977-40365 GCA_000404065.3 Pinus taeda
AAAAATACTAGGATGGGGTTATACATATATTATAATTAATATATTATATATGGGAATATAAATATTACTAATACTAAATGTATGTATATTAATTTAAAAATATGATATTAGGCCTAGATCTTTCTTATTAATTTAAAAAGTAATTTATTAATTTATTATTTAATAATCAAATACATATATATGTATGTAAAAAGTTAGGATCAAAATAAATAATATAATTATAATGGTTAGTTCAGAAGGTAATTCATTTATTTAATTAAATATTTAATATAAATTGGGAAGTTAAATTAAGTTAGAAAGTACTAATAATACTAATAATAATAGCAATAATAATACTAATACAAATACGAGGTGAGAAAAAATAAAACTTAGAATAGAGAAAAAATAACCAAATAAATAAATCATAATAATAATAATACTACAAATACTACAAGACATAGATAAATAAAGAAAGCACAACACTGAGGAGGGGGCAGAAAAACTAACTAAGAAGAGAGCGCTGGAATCCAACACCTACTAATTTTCCAGCCATCATCTCTATTGAGATTGTTCGGCCTCTTTTCAATCTCGATAGCTTCCCTAAATTTCCGATGATGGAATTGAGCAACTTTGGCCACAACCTTGGCCTCCTCAATACACACCTGATGCCTGGTCTTTTCTACTTCTGCCTCTTCTGCATGTGATTCCTCGAGTGCATCTTTCTCCTGGGGTTTCTCTACGGCATGGAGGTCCGCTGGACTCAGAGGTTGGCCATATTCACCCATATTGGCCAAAACTTTGGCCAATTCATCTTCCCCTAATGGGTCTTGTAATGGGCTTCCTTCCTGCTGTTCCATTCCTTCCTCCTGCTCGGACTTCTCGGTTTCTTTTCCCTCGTCTCCTTCCTCTTTAGATTGCCCATCTTTTTCTTCTTCTCTTGCAAATTGTTCTACCTCTTCTTCTTCTTCTTCTTCTGCTTCTGCCTCTGCAGACTGTTCTGCTTCCTCATCTTGTACTTCTGTTTCCTTGTCCTTGCTTGGGGTTTGCTCATCTTCGATTTCTACTGTCTGGCTAGTGCCTTCCTGGGGCTTCTCCAGCCCCCCTCGTAGCCATGTGAGTCGAGCTGATTTCCTATGTTTTTCTGGTTGCTCGGGTGTGCTGGTAACATGTTTCTGTTTTTCAGATTTCTTATGTTTTTCAGGTTGCTCTGGTGTGCAAGTGACCTGCTTCCGTATTTTTGGATGTTGGGGTGTGCTAGTGACTTGTTTTCGTTTTTTCAGACGTTCGGGTGTAGCCAACCCTCCATTGACGATGGTAATTAGTTCTTCCCAGCTACTCTGCTGCTAGGTGAGACTATGGTTGACTATCAACTGAATTAATCCGTGGTGGCTGATGACTGACTCTACGTGTTGTGCTCTTTTCATGCTTTGTGCAACGTCATGAAGTAATGAATTTAACAATGCGGGTAAATTTACAGAGCATTTTTGTTTTAGAACAGCTAGGAGTTTAAGATGTCATGGTCTTACCATGTCTTTTTTGCCTTCACAGGTGATATAGCTTTGGATGATCTTTGCTAATTCTGCCCACGGCTCTCCTAGTGTTGCTGGCAACACCCCCTTTCCTCAAATTGTCAGGCTCTGTCCCTCGTCCTGAAATATTTCTAAAATGTTTTGTAGCCTTTCCTTCTTTATTGTCCATACTGGTCCAATGGCTGGCAGTCCCGAGACTTTTGCGATTATGTCATCGATGACTGTTATCTTTTTTCCTCTTACTATGGAGTAGTCCTCTTGCAAATTCTGTAAAAATTCAATCGCTACTGTTTCATTGGACTCCTTCAGGTGGTTGAGATAGGTCAGCCA
This sequence comes from Pinus taeda, assembly GCA_000404065.3. Lineage (NCBI taxonomy): Eukaryota > Viridiplantae > Streptophyta > Pinopsida > Pinales > Pinaceae > Pinus > Pinus taeda. The sequence goes on from APFE031520358.1 coordinate 23,816, forward strand.
TCCTGCTCTTTTCAGGATTTTCCGGGCTATAGCCGAAACAGTTAGCACTTGCGGTTCTCTGCGGACTGACCTTCCTCCCATAGTTTCACTGCAAATTCTCAAAGGAACAGCAGCTGTTTGTTGAAATGCAGAGAAGCTAATGGCGTAACACTTGTTCAAACTCTAATGCTATGACGTATGCAGTGGAAATGGCTTTGAACAACAACTCATGCAGAAGAAAACAAAAATAGAAAAAAGATAATACCGTTGAGTCGTGCTGTGCCCGAGTACACAATCTCTCAAATGGCGAGCTGACACGTACTCTGGGGAATTATGAGGTTAACCTCCCACCCCCGTAATGTGATAGGCTGTCCCAGCCGTCAAATAAAGGAGCAGCGCCTGTTCTACAGCAAGGTCTTTAAGGAACAGCGTATGGAAATATGCCATGCTTACAAAAACAACCTATTACTGAAATTGAGGTATAAAGTTACGTCGCTTTAATATGTAAGAGACTGTGGTGATTTGATGGAAGTTTGGGGATAAGACATTTGCCATAAATAGAGAGTCTCATGTGGTCATTATCACTGGTTCTATAATGATTGGTGATAATATATAGTCATACGTTATAGGGTTGGGTAAAATTGATTACCACGACATAAGAAACAAAAGGATACAATGCACTTACCTATTGGTGTAAATAATGTGACTTCAGTACCATTAACAGTGCTCTGCTGTCGACAGGTGTCCATAACCTTGGCAGAGTTGTTTGTTTCACCCCTGGAACCATAGTCCTTTGTGTATGGTAGGAAACATTGTGCAATGCCAAAATGTAGGCCATTATGTTGGCTTGGTGACCAGTTAGCCATAATGCCATTCACGAGGAAGGAGCAAATAGTGGGCAGGTCGGCTCGTGATGAGACTTCCTGTTCCAAGGGTTGTTTGTTTAATATACCTTTTGGACCATTTCTCTAGTGTGGTGGCCATAGTGGGAATGCCACTTCGCTTCTGTCCTGATGATCATGGTAGGCCAACTCGTAATGAGACTTCCTATCCTACAATTTGACAATTTTAAAAACCATGTTTTGCTTCCTTCTTTCTTGTTTTTCATAAAGTGTCTTTCCTGTTTATACACAAAGGGTGGTTCAACACTCCTTAAGAGTAGGAATGGTGGAAGAAGTCTTACTATCCCAATAGGAAGGTATAGATCCTTTGCTCTTATTGTTGGATGATAATCAAAGAGGATTAAAAAGGAACCATCATGATATAGATAACCAATCAGAACAAAATTAGTAGAGCAATGGCAGCAAAAGATGATGAATAAGCATGTCTTTCCTTGTGTCTTCTTAGCAATTCAAGGAAGTTTCTTATAAAGATAGCGATTTATGATTGATTGATTTCCATATGCTATGTTTTTGTTCCCATTACATGAGTGCATAGCTGTATTCAAAAAGAGCTTGAAAGAACATTAGCAATCAACATCCTCGATTTAGAATAGCAAAAGAAACAAGCTATTTCACAAGGAGAGAAAAATCCTTCAAGTGGTGTTTCTTTCGACGAAGGGCACAACAACAGTTCATAAATGTTGTCCCTTTAGAGAAAGGAACAACAGAAATCAACAGTGCTGTTCCTTTTTAAAAAGGAACAGAAAAAACAAAAGTGTTGTTCCTTTGGAAAAGGAACAACAAAAACACACAAGTGTCGTTACTTTAAAAAAGGAACAACAGAAATCAACAGTGCTATTCCTTTTGAAAAAGGAACAGCAAAAACAAAAGTGTTGTTCCTTTGGAAAAGGAACAAAAAAAACACACAGATGTCGTTCCTTTTGGAAAAGGAATAACATAAATCAAAAGTGTTGTTCTTTTCAGAAAAGGAACAGCAAAAACACTCAAGTGCCATTCCTTTGGAAAAGGAACAACAGAAATCAAAAGTGTTGTTCCTTTTTGGAAAAGGAACAACAAAAATGAAAATTGTTGTTCTTTTTGGAAAAGGAATGGCAAAAACATGCAAGTGCCATTCCTTTTGGAAAAGGAACAACAGAAATCAAAAGTGTTGTTCCTTTTGAAAAAGGAACAACAGAAAACCAAAGTGTTGTTCCTTTTGGAAAATGAACAACAAAAAACCAAAGTGTTGTTCCTTTTGGAAAAGGAACAGCAGAAAACAAAAGTGTTGTCCCTTTTGAAAAAGGAACAACAGAAAACAAAAGTGTTGTTCCTTTTGGAAAAAGAACAACATAAAACCAAAGTGTTGTCCCTTTTGAAAAAGGAACAACAAAAAACCAAAGTGTTGTTCATTTTGGAAAAGGAACAACAAAAAACCAAAGTGCTGTCCCTTTTGAAAAAGGAACAGCAGAAGTAACAAAACTTGTTGCAAAGATATGTACAAAAGTAATTCAAGAAGTTATGTACAGATTGTAAAGAAAAGTAAATTTCTTAGTGAATTACAGGTGAGGAAGACTTGTCTTCCTCCCCTAATATCTCCATATCTGAATCTTGGCGTAGTTGTTGGCAGAAGGACTTCCGAGTAAGTGGTTTGCGATAGAGACGGACTCGATGGCCATTTTCCTTAAAGGTATATCCAGAACCATCAATAGTAACCAGGGTAAGGGTACCATTTTCATGTACTTTCTAGATTTCATATGGTCCCAGCCAACGAGTCTAGAGTTTCCCGGGGAAGTCCTGAAACCTGGAGTCATATAAAAGAGCCCAGCCTCCTTCGTGGAAGAATTTATTTTTAATGAGAGCATCATGTCATTTAGCTCTCTGCTTCTGTATCAGGGCATTGTGTTGAAGTGCATAGAGCCTAATTTCATCCAACTCATTGATCTGTTGTAGTCGATTAGTCTATTCTTCGGTTAGGTCTAAACCAACTTCTTGTGTTGTTCGTAATATCTGGATTTCGAATTCTATAGGAAAAATAGGTTGTTTTCCAAACATTAGTTGATAAGGCGAGTAACCAGTGGTGCTTCTCCATGTTGTTCTGTAAGCCCACAATGCTTCAGTTAGTCTGGCAGCCTAATCACGTCTATGTGATGCAACAGTTTTTGTTAAAATTATTTCTATTATTTTATTGTTGCTTTCTACTTGCCCATTTTCCTGTGGGTGATATGGAGTACTAATTTTATGTTGGACATGATAGTTGTTGAGTGTTGCAGCTATTCTATTCCCAGCAAACTGTGGTCCACCATCTGTAATTATCTCTCTTGGAAGGCCATACCGTACAAATAGATGGAACATGAACTATATAACAGATTCTTTTGTGGCTCTTGGCAATGCCTCTGCTTCAACCCACTTGGTGACGTATTCTGTTGCCACCAAAATGTATGTTTTCTGGTTTGATGGTGGGTTGATTGGTCCCATGAAATCAAGAGCCCATCGCTCAATTGGTTTGATGACTAGCTGTGGTTTCAAAGGCATCTCATCTGACTCACTAGGGTGTCCCGCTCTCTGGCAACTGTCACATGCTTGGACAAATTTCTTTTCATCTTTGAAAATTGTGGGCCAATAATACCCTATTTGTAATACTTTATGTGCAGTCATGCTATCAGCGAAATGTCCACCACATGGTTGGTCATGGTAGGCTTTCAATATGTCAAACATTTCATCCTCTCAAACGCATATCCTGATATGCATGTCTGCCCCTGTGTGAAACAAATAGCCCCCAATCCAGGAAAATCTAGTACTTCGCTGAACAATCTATTTTCACTCATTAGGGGTTAGATGCTTTGGTAACTTACCTACTACTAGGTAATTGGCAACGTCAGCATACCAGGGTGTTTGAACAGCAACAACAAAGAGATGCTCATCTAGAAATTGATCTTCAACTACTGCTGCATCAACTAGCTTTGGAATTCTTGAGAGGAAATCAGCTACCGAGTTTTCTTTCCCGAGTCGATCCTTAATTGTAATATCAAATTCCTGCAATAAGATCAGCCATCTAGTTATTATGCCATTTGTTATAGGCTTGTTTTCTAAATATTTTATAGTAGAATTATCTATGTACAAGATAATAGGATATCCAGTAATGTAATGTCTGAATTTATTAACAGCATGTATAACGACTAGAAATTCTTTTTTAGTGACAATATAGTTTAATTCAGCAGGGGATAGATTTTTGCTAGTGTAATAAATTGCATATGGTTTTCTATCCTCCTCCTGTCCAAGGACCGCTCCAATGGCTGTGTCTGAGGCATCAGATGATATCTGGAATGACAAATCCCAATTTGGTCCTCGAAGGACTGGGGCTGTAGATACGAGCTTCTTCAGATCCTTGAAAGCACGTTCACATTTCTCTGTCCAAAGAAAATCAACGTTACCAGTTAGTGCATACAAAGGTGAAACAATACGTGAATAATGTTCTATAAACCTTCTATAGTAACCAGAGAATCCAAGAAAGCTACGTACCTCTGTTTGAGTAGTAGGAGTAGGAATAAGAAAACGTATTTAGATTTTGGATGGATCTACTTGAATGCTAGCTGCTGAAATATAGTGTCCTAAAATAAGTCCTTCCGTCATCATCATATAACATTTTTCATGGCTTAAACAAAGCTTGGTAGCAATGCAACGTTGTAGGACTTTTTCTAGCGTATCCAGTGCTGGATCAAACTCATCTCCATATGGAGTAAAGTCATCCATATACACTTCCATTCCTTCATTTATTAGGTCTGCAAAAATGCTAAGGATAGCCCTTTGAAATGTGGCAGGGGCATTGCATAAGCCAAAAGGTAAAACTCGGTAGGCGAATGTTCCCCAAGGACAAGTAAAAGTAGTTTTGTCTTGATCTTCAGGGGAAATCTGTATTTGGTTATACTCACTGAAGCCATCAAGGAAATAAAAGAATTTCTTCCCTGCCAAAGTGTCTAATACTTGGTCGATGAATGGGAGAGGAAAGTGATCTTTCTGTGTTGCTTTATTTAGCCCCATGTAGTCCACACAGATTCTCCACTTCCCATTCTTTTTCGGTACCACCAAAAGCGAGGAGACCCATTTACTATCAGAGATAGGGTAGATAAAGTTAACATCTAAAAGTTTTTGAAGCTCGACTTTTACTACTTCTTTTAGATTAGGATTTAGTCTTCTCTGAGGCTGCCTAACAAGTCTTGCATCATTTTCTATGTAAATGTGGTGTGTACATAATTGGGGGTCAATTCCTTTCATATCAGGGTAATCCCATGCAAATGTTTCTTTATATTTCCTTAACATATGGGTGAGCTTTGTTTCTTGTTCGGATGTGAGGTTGGCGTTAATATTTAAGGTTTTTCTAGGTTCAATTTCCACAATTTTACTATGTGCAACAGAAGTGACAGGGATTGTGTGATCATGTGTATCTTTCAGAGGGTCCTCTTCTAATTCGTTATCAAATGTTACTTTTATCATATGGCATTGGGTACGAGATGTGAGTTCAGTTTGACTAATGAAATTACTGATGGCATCATCTTCTGTTTGGTCTTTGAACTCAAGTGCTTCTTGTATAGTTAATGGAGATCTAATGTTATCAGTAAGATATGATACAGGGTGCCTATTAGTTTTAACTATTGTAATACTTGGTTGTGTTGGGGGATATAGTACTAAATTCTTGATATCCACCCCCTTGGTTATGATCATGTTCCCTTGCCGACAGCCGATATAGGCATCAACAATAGCGAGCCAAGGTCGTCCTAGGATCAATGGATGTCCATCATGTTGGGTTTTAGGATTTATTATCAGAAAATCAGTTGGATATTCCCAAGAGTCAACCGAGACCATGACATCATGTAGTATGACTTCCGGCCTAACCACAGATCGGTCAGCCAATTCTAACAAAGTGGAGGTGGGTTCCACAGATGTAATGCCTAGCTTTTTGCAAGTAGCAGTTGTTAATATATTGATTGCAGCTCCAAGATCAACTAAGGCATTGGGCAAGGTTTGACCATAAATTTGGACAGTTACTATTGGGTTTCCTGGGTCTTCATACTTAATGGGTGTTTCCTTTCCTGATAATAAGTCAGATATAGTGCCGACTACTTGAACTCTTGGATTATGTATTATATTCCTCCTTGGTCTTTTTATGTACAATTCTTAAGAGTTTTTGTGTATATCGGAATGTCTTGAATGGCTTGGAGGAATGGAATTTTTATGTACAAATTTTGCAATTCTCCCAGAATGTCAAAATCAGGCTGTTGTATAGGTCGAGGTATGACTAATCGTTCTAGGAACGGGGGAGAGGATGTGGTTGCTTGATTATGAGTTTGTTGTCTATTCACATCCTCCTCTTGTGATAGATGTTCTCTAGGTAACTGATCTTCAATCTAAACTGTTTTATTTCCCTCAATTTGAATAGTACGCCCAGATCTTAGCTGAAGATCATTACACTCCCTCAGATCGGGTCCTTCTTCTGGCATTTCTAGGATTTGGAGAGATTGGACTGGTCAGTTATTTGGATTGGGATTGGGCTGGGCTGGGAGTTGCGGTCTCAGATTAGACTGGGGATTTTGTTGTAAAGCTGGCACTGTAGGTTGAGGGAGAGGAATATTTTCTACTGGATAATGCATTGGTCTCTACCAATTAGTTTGCCAGGCTGAGCTTGTGAAGTAGGGGGAGTCTATTGTGGTGGGTATCGGTTTTTTTGCCAATATGGTGGGGGATAAGGAGGATTCGACCAACCATATTGGCTCGTCTGATTCAGCCACGGGTTCGTAGAAGGATATGACTATGGTGACCAGTTTGGAAATGGAGGCTGAAACTGACTTTGCCATGTATTATATTGTTGAGCATTATACTGCGGATACTGAAAAGAAGAAGATGGTTCTGAAAACATACTAGTTTGTTACGGCTGCCACTGACGACGCTGGTTGAGCAAATATACTGCTTCTAGCTCTTCTTCTGCCTCCTTATATACTGCTTTCAGTCCAGGTAGTGAGGGACAACTTTCTGTAGAGTGATCCCTTGTACATATGGTGCATGTTTGGACTGTATCTAGTGGACACTCCTTATGGCTATGCTTCTTCTTGCATCTGGGGCAGAAGATTGCCAAATTCTGTTCTACCTCCATTTACTTTTTCTTGGCCTGCAAAACGTCCAATTGTGTAGTCAGTGTTCCTAGTATATCAGTTTTAAAATTTTCAAATAAATTTCCAATTTCCACACGCATTACTCCTTCTGATGGGATTTTATTTTCTCTTACAAATCGATCATGTTCCGCTGGTTTGATTCGTGTACTACCTCTCAAACTCCTGATGCATGAATCAATTATGTCAGCCAAACTTTCCTGATAAATATCCCCTTTTCCCATAATGTTTAATGTTTCGATCCATTGTTCTTTCATGCCCCTTATTAATGCTATTTCAACACGTTATCGAGCAAAGGCAGTGATGCATAGGGAGATCTTTGTAGATTATACTGGAAACGTTCCACATACTCTTCTAATGTTTCGTTTGGTCTAGCTATCATCTGGAATATTTCATCTTTTAGTTCTCTAGACCTGCAATAGTCTTGATATTTTTTTAGAAAAGATTCTTTCATTTGTTCTGAGTTATTTATAACCCCACCACCTAATCCCATAAACCATCTTAAAGAAGCTCCTTTCAGGGTAGAGGGAAATAGTTTTAGTTTCTGGGGGTTAGTGGTGTAATCATATCCCCTGCACATTACATCAAATTAAAAAAAAATGCATCTGGGTCTTCTGATGTAAGCTCGTGAAATGTAGGGATATGTTGAAGGGGAATTGCTTTCATGGGGGCATTTGCTGCAGAATACACTATGGGGTATTGTAATATAGAGGTTTGGGTGTTTGGCGGATTTTGAGCCATTGGATCAAATATATGCCAATAACCTTCTGGAATATCTAGGAGGGTGTTTCTAGGTTGAGAGGGAATGGCTTTGATAGGAACATCTTTAATAGCACTTCCTCTATCTGGGATTTTTGTCTGAGAGGTTTGGATCCCTTCAATGGTAATTTTTTCCGCACTCCCTTTGTCTGGGCTACTCAATGGCTACGTTATCCTAAGAGGAGATCTTGGTTCCTCAGTTTCCTCTGTCTCTCCTTCTCCTTCACAAAGATCACTGCAATTCCCTTCCTGCAATAGTTATGGAATAGAATTTTCAGTTTCTTGAAAGCCCTATTCATTAGTTTGACTATGCACCTTAGCAAAGGCTATAGATGGTGAACTTGTGGCCTGAAGGGAGCTAGTGCTGTTTGGAAATAACTTTCCTGGGTCCTACTGAGGGCTGAGATTCAGCTTTCTTATAGATTTCGTCTATGAAGATTGATTGACCAAGGGTCACCGACCCCTTAGCTTTTTCTGGCTTTGGTAAAGGCTTGGAATTTTTCTCTGGCTTTTTCTGCTTAGTCATGCACTCAATTTAACTACTAAATCCTTCTTAAGCAGATAGCAGCAAATCTGTAGGAAAGCGGGAAAAGGAGCAGGGCTTTTACATGCTCCGTACGTAGGTTCTTACCTTCCATTTTCAAAACCCAATTCTTCCCTAGCAGGTTCGTACACTACTCTGGAAAAAAGAACAAATGGCTACACTCTTTCCCCGCCAACGACGCCAAAATGTAGAGCTATAAAAAGGGTCTCTTCACCTCTAGTTACCTCACATTAATATGTCAATCCAGGAATGTTTTGCTATTTCAAAGAGTGTCTTAGTATGAGGCTTAGAATTTGTTAGAGTAATGCTCGTAGTATAGTTGTTTTAAAACTACAAAAGCAAATTAATGTGTGCCTACAACTTAACTACTTCAAAAGGCTAAATCACAAATTTGGATATAAAGAAATGCATTAGTCAAGGGTTCGGTAGCAATAACCCATCCCTTAAGAAACTGATGAGAACAGATCGGGGGTCTGGGAGCCAGGTAGCAGATGCCGATTCTCACTACAGCCTAAGATCGTCCTTAACAAACAAGAAATGAAATGGTAGGTAAAGAAAATAGCAATGAAATAGAACAACGCATCAGTCAAGGGTTCAGTAGCAATAACCCATCCCTTTAGAAACTGATGAGAACAGATCGGGGGTCTGGGAGCCAGGTAGCAGATGCCGATGCTCACTACAGCCTGAGATCATCCTTAAAAAATAAGAAATGAAACAGCAAGTAAAGAAACAACAATGAAATAGAACAACAACGTTGAAATGGAACAACAATTGAAAATGGAACAATAATTCAGAAATGGAACAACACTTAAAGAAATGAGTAGTAACTAAGTTCAACAAGCTGTGAATCTATTCAATCACACCAATCTAAACATCAATCCTTCGTTTTTAAAGATGTACACACACTATGGAACAAAATTGCCTACAGATCCAAGATGGAACAACACTGAAAACCATACAAACACAACATGCTTAATCTGACTCCATTATCGCTCTAAGTAAAAGCATATGATTGCATCTCAAGATGAAAACAATAATATTCAAGGATTCGATAATCATATAAAATCAGAACTTCCAAGATAAATGTTGTAATGCTAAGGCACAATCACATAAAACTCTGTAATGGAACAACAGTGTCCTGTAGAGATTAACCATATTATACCAACACTTAAAGGAGTGGTAACATGATACAGTGTCAATACAACACTTCTGTTTGCAGGAATATTAAATGGGTTAGACACATCAGAGCATGTAACATAAACTTTTTAAAACACGGTATATTACCAGATCACGTCGATAAGAAAACCACACAGAAACCATGCGTAATGGTACAAGAGCAAGTGTCTTCCAGGGCCGAGCCCTTAGCCTCCAGGGGTACACTGCTTAAGGTTGATCCAGGCTCAAAGATAAAAGAGTAACCAAGTCTGTATTAATGCATGAAGTAAATTACAGTAACTCAAGTCTTAACAAGACATAATGATCATAGTCTTGATCTTTTTAAAAGAAATTACATAAAGGCATCCCCCTCTAGCCAACAACGCTATCCCTTATATAAGGATGATGACGAAGATATCTAGATGCAAAAATAGATAAAACAATGATCCCTCAGGATCAAGGATCCTGAGGGATTCGCAGAATCATTAATCCTGAGTTACTTCTTCTCTTTTCTATGCCGAGCTGGTATCTCCACTTCCTTTCCTGGGTTGGTCCGTTTTGATCTGGTTTTCACGTGGTCTCCTGGTTAAGGGACATCAGTTAATTCATCTTTGTCTTTTCTTTTGGGATGACCACTTTCCATTTTTCCTCCCTCATGTACATGGAAATGACAATTATCAACGTTCTCTATTAATCTCGCATGTTTCGTTATAATTCTTTATTATTTTCTAAGTTCCTAATGTAAAAAGGCATATAAGTCCTAATGAAAAGATACTGAAATAACCATCAAAACATACCTTCTTTGATACTCCACAAAGAGCACCAACCTTAATATTTCACTTGGCTCCTTGCTTGTTTCCTCTCTCCCTTGATATAGCTTGCCGCTCCTTTCTCACTTGTCCCGCTTCAAAGAACACCTGTAGAGGCAAAGTAGCAAAATACCATCAAAGCATAAAGATCTATAATACCATAAACAATGCAGAATCAGAAGTACATTAACCATACAATTGCATTCACAAATACAAGATTTACAAGTACACAAGTATATGGAGGAAAACTCAAATAACTTTATTGATAATAGAAGTAGAAGAGAGGATTACAACCCAAATGTCTGATCCAGCATCATCCTCCCAGTATGAAAGCCCTCTTCACCTCATGCAAAGCAAGATCACCCAACAATACAATGTCTCAAAGAGAAACCACCAACACTTCCTTACAAATTACAAAATTCCAGCCTCTGGATCTTTGGGATGAGGGATCCATTAATAGATATTTGCAGAGGGGTGAGTCAGCTTCTTGGTTTTTGATTACTGTCATTTCACTGATAGTTCTTGGTTCCACTTGGAGATTTCATGATCTCTTACTCGTCCTTGGGAAAATTCAGAGAGGCAAGTGTTATATGAGCAGTTTCTAGAAGATTCTCTGAGTTTCCATCTAGCAAACTGCCTTTGCCATTTGTCTACTCTCACTCATCGCATCCTACAAAAGGACTTTTCAGTATGCATCGCACCCCTTGTGTGTAACAGGTGAGATGCATCACACCCTCAGCATGGAGCAGTCTGTATGGTCTAGTTTTAACCAGTTCTGAGTAGTTTTTTAGGGAGAACTTCTGGGAAATGATGTAACTAGTTGACCTTGATCTTTAAAGGTACGAAACAACACTTTTAGGGGTTTGAGAACCCTTGGTTTATCGACATATGTGATTGGGGTTGTAGTGCCCAAATATGTCTATAACAGTTGTCCACTAAAGCATGAGGTCGTAAATCTTCTGATTTCGGGTGAAATGCTTTATCATGAGGATCCAAGGTTTTTTGAACTGGAAGGTGACTTGTATAAAATACAATACAATACATTATCTTCATATTATTTTCATGATCTAGCTGAGGCAGGCATTACCATGCTTAGCTTTATAACTCCATTTTCATGTACATAGGATAGACAACTGTCTGTGTGGCAGATTGATGATTCTTGTAGAGCCATCATCCCTTAGCTTGGATGATCATATGTGCAACTATGGAGTACATTTGATGTCTTTATTTTCCCGAATATATCGCAGCCCGGATGGATGAAACTAGATCCCAACTCTTCAAACTCGTTCAATCTTCACTCGATGTACAAATCGATCCATGTGAAAATATGTTTTGAAGTCGAACATGGAAAGACATTGCCTGATTACCAGCCAACGATGTAAGTTGTTAACAGGGGTGAGAGGAATCACTGATAATGATAATGACCCTCAAGGTACTACAGTACAATTCACATGGTGTGAGTATAAGATCTGATGTTGAACACCACGCAAAATCTTTTGGTCAAAGGCCATTGATGTAAACCTGTCATCGGAAGTGAGAAACTTGCCATTAAGGCATGCAAGCTTCAAAGTACTGAAAGGGTTGTTCCTAAGTCAACTTCTTGGATAATGAGCTGATGTCGACAAGAAGTGACCCGTCATAGGAGGGCTTTAATGAATCCCACATCTACGACAAAAATGAAGCAAATGATTTTCTGGAGGTGAAAAAAATCTGATGATACAAGGTTCAAGGTCGTTGTCATGAAAAATGGAGGGTGAAGGTATTGTAGTGGATGAGGTGTTAACTAGGTTGGTGAATTCTCTGAGCGATTTCTCTTGAACATATCAGCGACACTGGATGGACCAGTAGTGTTAACCCCACGGATGGTATGGAGGACCAATGGTGATGGTGAATGGAATAACCCAACCCGACTCAATCATGGTGATGGTGAATGGAATAACCCAACCCGACTCAATCATGGTGATGGAGTGAAAGTGTCATGTTCAAGAGCGACTTGCTACCAATGAATTTCTTCAAGTTTTCTTCCCTTTTTCCCTAGTCATTGCTGACCAGTACCTCTTTATTTTTGCCAAGCTTGAGGAGGATAACGTATGCTTGTTCTATAATTTTCCCTTCGGGCAAACCTGCCGCTGTGTTTTAGCGATCCTAGCGACAATGAAACTCGCTCTTGTCCGGATGGACAAGTTTGTTGCTATTGTTTTAACGAGTTTAATGACAAAGACAACTCGGTCCTTTTCATATTTAGAGATTTTTAAAAGAGATGGAAAGGAAACTCCAGTAATCCTTTTTCATGGCATAATCTCTTAAGTTTGAAAAAGTATAAAATAATACGAAAGGGATGACTTTTCGATAGTTTTAGCGAGCGGAACAAGACGAGCGCTTGATATTTTTGTGTAATGATCCCTCAGGTCCAAAAAGATTAAAATATAGAGGAGGGATGGCGTTTCCCTTTACTTTAACGAGATGGAAAGGCTAGTAGCTCGGTAATCCTTTCATTTTTTACGAGTCTAAAAAAAGCTTAAAAGAGACTCGTTTTTTAGGAATGAGTGATGTATCCGGGTAGCAACTGGTTCTAGGTAAGTTTGGAACTTCTCAAACACGATAGTATAACAAGGGTGTCTAACAGAATCACTCATCGCAGCTGTTCCTCAAAAGGGTAAACAATCAAGTGGAGGTGTATGATCGACTAAAAGAGTGGAGGTGACGGTAAGAATACGACCAAGGCTCAAAAGGTGGATAGCAATGCGATCACAAATGTTATTTACTGAGGGTGGATTCATTTTTTAACGAGCTTGAATCTTTAGAAACTATGCTTAGTGGCGGCTTTATTTTTTAATGAGATTGAACCCTGCGGTAACACTACTCATGATAATAGTCAGAGATATTCAATTTACCATTAACACTATGTTCTTTTGACGGTCATACTACCTGTTCAATTGCTCCATCAAATTGATTAGAAATGTAAATACATGCTTGAAAAATGAGTTAAAAACCAACATCTTACTTGAATTACGTGAACAGTAACATAAAAGTAAGTTTACCTCTCATTTTACCATTTCGTTCAAATTTAGGATTGTTGGAGCTCTGGAGGTATTTTCCCCCTTGAATTTCATCGGCTGATTTCGGGAGATCCGGTGAACTATTTTCCATGCCATCTGGACTAGGTAGGAGCTAACCCTGAGCTCTTCAATTGCATTCTTTCCTTCTCTGATTCTAACTAGATTTTCTTGTTCTTTTGGGCCTCAGGGGTTTGAACAATTCATTCTCTCCCCATCGCATCTGGTATGCATTGAAAAGTGCGATGCATACTGAGCTAGCCATTGGCTAGTCAGTATGCATCCCACGCTATACATAGCCAAGGTGCAATGGGCACAGGAGGAAAGGTTTATGGAGTGTTTTCTCATGGAAATTTTTCCTATTTTTGCCCAAATCAGGATCCTAATTCATTTCTTGTTTTTGTTTCAGAGATTCATCGAATCAAGATGGTCGTTACATGGCGTGAATGTGAGCATGAAGAAGAGGACATGATTTCCTTACATGATCTGGGTACGGTTACTACATTGCGAAACTGTGGCTTGCTCAAATTCTTTCGTATATCTAGTATGAGGCACCAAACCAATTTGTTGCAATATCTTCTCAATGCATGGGATCCTACCAACCAAGTGTTCTAGATCAGAGGTAAATCCATCCCTTTGATAATTGAGGATATCTACTTTTTGACTGGGTTATCGAGGCGTGGCGCCCCTCTCTCACTATCAGGATCCGCTTGTGGGGGTGAATCCGTGAGGGATTATATTCGTCAGTTTTGTAGAGATGGATCTCAACCGAGCAGGGATGGTAAGATCAGTATTCGATATGTCACTAACCGGTCCTTGAGGACTATTTTATTCACCTTTGCTAGATTGGCTGGTAGCGCAGCTCTTCATTTGGCCAACAGGTCCTATATGCAGTATGCCCTAGAATGCCTTGAACCAAATGTATTAAACTGGTGTGATGCAGTACTGCCAGTTATAAAAGAACAAATTTCCAAGGTGAAGAATGGAAGATCCAAGAACTTTGGTTACAATTACATTTTGACTGCTTTTTCCTTGGAGAGGATTCCACTGATGCAACCACAATACATTTCTCTCAGATTGGTGGCACCCAAGGAACCACAGATGCAAATATGGGTTAATCTCATGGCCATACATGCTGGACACTCATAGATTTCATTCTCTGATGCCTTCTTTGAGTGGCTCGACCATCAGGAGATGGTCTTCGCTGAGTATCCATATGTTGGGATGGATTTCTAAGGTGAACCGGATTTGGCGTTATCGGCTAGTGAGCAGTGGGGTGTTATAGGTGAGAAGATCTAACCATATCTCTGTTTATTGCTTTTATAATGTTATTTTGTTTTTAAAGGTTATCAAGACTAATTAAACTCATACATGTGTGCAGATATTGGACCAATGCGACCAGTAGCGTGCCCAAAGGTAGCAGTTGTTGTTCCAGTAGGAGAGGCTATGGGGAGGGTTGTCCTTCGCGATCTGGACATAGCAGAGACCCTTGCAGTATTGAAGGATCAGATTGAGGGTCTTACCCTTGGTATCAGGATGTGAGGACCGACGAGTTACCTCTGAGATTACAACGCCATACCACTGGCGTGCCAAGTCGATGGACTAGGCTCTTACGTATGATCGCGCAGGTGGTGACTTGCTATCACCAACACCATTAGTCTAGGGTGCCTTTCTGCATTTTTGAGTTCTGGGGTCATATGACGGATTTTGTCCTGGACACAGAACATTTTGTAAAAAACTATAAACAACTATATATATTTTTGATTTTCGGAGTTTTATTTTGGTTAAGTTATATGATCTTGACGTAAATGTTTATTGAAATGATTTTCCTTTATAAATGCTGCAAATGTCTATCTAACACATAATTTGCTAATGAATCGGTTAATGTGCTTAAGTTTCTAGAAATGTGTTGATATTGAATAGAATCAAACTGCCTTTCCAAAATCCTAACTCTTAGGAACATACGATAGATAGTTTGATTTCGAACAGAATAGATGCCAGTAAGTTGTAGGATGACGAGTTGTGAATCTAGCCTGACAATAAGTGAGTGTATGCCATGTGCGATGGCATCAGAGAGAAGCTCCATCAAAACGTTTTACTCAACGATGTTGTTTGTTGATCGAACAATACATATCCCTCTGAAACTCACTAGCTCGCTGCTTGGATCAAAGATGGCCCAGGCTGCAGAAGATAGATTCTGCATACTACGACTAGCTCTGTTGGCATATCCAACGAATGATTCCAACAAGTCCAACATCTGCAACAAATGCAAAGTGGATTACCTAACCAAAATGATCACTCTTGACGAAAACAAAAACGTAACAAAAGCATATAAAGAGATTACTACACTTGATCAAGCATAGTAACGTTTAAGATACAACCTGTTTCAGGGTTGCGACAGTGGAATCCCATCGTAATCTGCTAGTTCGTAGGCTCCTTTTGCTAATACTCACTTAACAATGTAGGGGCCGATCCACAATGACTGGAACTTACCTGCTCCCAATTTATCAGATTGTTGATCGTAAAGTAAGATCAGGTCAAATTCTGAGAAGACACGGGGTTTAACATTTTTGTCAAATTGCACCTTGACTTCTTTCTTATGAGCTTCGTTAACCAAAGAAGCGTCATGATGTTGGGTTGTGTTATATTCTTTCCATGACTAACCTACGTAGTCAACCAGGGGGTTAGAGGAGGGGTGGAGCCCCCCCTTCGTTGTGCCGATTGCGCAACAGGGGGGTCACAGGGGGGACAACAGCCCCCCCTGTCTAGGGGGTTTTCGGTCCATCGTCTTGGACGCGATGGTTTTCGGTCCATGGTATTGGATGCTTCGGCATGTATAAATATGTATTGTAACATTGAAAGGAATATAACAAAAAATCAAGCTGGTAGTCTCGGTTTTGAGATCCAGTGGAAATCTCTGTGTATATGTGTTTTATGTGTTATGCTCTCACATTTTTATTTTTCCTGTGATTTAGAATTTGTATGCAGGTAATTCCTGTACGGGGTTAAAACCTACATTTGGTATCAGAGTTGTTTTGGCTTCAAGGGGACGCCTTTGTTGCTGAGGGGTTTCGCTCGGGCCTGTGGTAGACCCTGTTCAGTGGGAGATCTGCGAGATCGATACTGGTGGTGAAAGAAGATGGCGAGCAGCGGAAAGATAGAGATTGAGAAGTTCAATGGTTAGAGTTTTGAGTTGTGGAAACTCA
>APFE031520358.1:44846-166884 GCA_000404065.3 Pinus taeda
CCAACCAAGCCCTATATATAAAGGCTTTACCTATGGTCCAATCCCTATTTCCTTGCGTAGTTTTCTTAGGAAATAATAGCAAAAGCATATGCAATTAATTATAAACATACCAAGTCAACCTATGGTCCAACTACGCAATCTTTGAGGACACTAGTTCCTTAATCATGCAAAAACTACTTACTAGAAATAGTCAAGCATCTGATAGTACAATGTCCCACATCTGATCTCAACTGGGTCTTTAACAAAACTAACATGCAACAGTTATCCATGAGTTAATCCTCAGTTATCTAAAATAATAGTTGTCACATGCATGCAAGCATTAACAAACTATATTTTATTATTTTAACAACTTGTTAAAATAATCTAACTAGATTTGACTAGTTAGAACTACGTCAACTGATTCTCTCATTATAGAACTCATGCTTATTCCCTCAATCAGTGGAGGAAACTCATGTGCATGCTCACAAAGACTTCAAAGTCGAATTTCCTTAATTAATTAACTCAACTAAATTAATTAATTATTATTTCAAACTGTTGTTAAGACCAAAATTAATTTTACTTCCTATAGATAGACTAGGCACTACTATAAATAGGAAGGGACCCATAAATGTTATTTTTAGAACTTTCTATTTTTAGCAGTTTCACCTCTCACCCAATGTGGCCAATGACCTCACTAGCCAAATTGCTATTTTTAGACATGTTATTTTTAGCAGGTCTATTTTTAGCACATTCTAAATTTAGCATTTCTTGTTGCACACTTTTCAACAAGAACATTGACTTGATGTAGTGCTTTTTGGGATTGGAGGTGTGGCAACAACCAAGAAAGATTTTCCTTGGGTAGGGAAAGTATGTAGTGGAGATCTTGAGGATATTTAGATGGAGGATTGCAAGCATATGTCTATACCTATGATCACTAACCTTAAGAAACCGAGTACTTCTAAAGTTGAAGTAGTGCATCCCACACTCTATAGGACGTTGATAGGTTCCTTGATGTATCTGGTCAGCACTAGACCAGACAAATGTTTTGTTGTGAATACACTCAGCCATTTCATGGTGGAGCCAAGACAGGTTCATTGGGTGGTAGCAAAGCATGTGTTGAGATACCTGTGTGGGACAATAGAATTTGGAATGAGATATGTCAAAACTCAGGGAATGGAGCTGCAGAGGTACACAAATTTTGATTGGGTAGGAAGTGTTGTGGAAAAAAAGTCCACATCTAGATGTTGTTTTAACTTGGGATCAACCATGATCTCATGGTTCAGTAGGAAGCATCAGTAAGTGGTACTCATTTTAGTAGAGGAAGGTTACATGGTAGCAAGTATGGTGAGTTGTGAGGCAGTGTGGCTTTACAAGATGCTTGCAAGACTATTCGATCTGCAAATGGGGCCAACATTGATACACTGTGATAATCAGAGTTACATTAAGCTCTTTGAGAATCTTGTGTTTCATGGTTAATCCAAGCATATTGAGATCAAATATCACTTAATCAGAGACATGGTCCAGAGGGGTGTTGTGAGATTGCAATATATTTCTACAAAGGAGTAGGTGGCATATGTTCTCACGAAGCCTCTAGTAAAGGGAAATTTTGTGAAGTACTGGGATAAACTGGGGGTGGTGGAGAATCCCTTCCTTTCTAGAAAGAAGTGTTGATGTGAGTGGCATCAGAAGATCTCCTACATCAGCTTGGTGTCTTAGCATGTGGAGACATATTTGCCTCTTTTAGTGATTTATGTCTTCTTTCCTAAGTTAACTTATGAAAATTAAAATAATTAAAGTCAATTAATTATTGTGGATTATTGGGTTATTTTCTAAGGATGAATAATTTAATTATTTAATTGACTTAGAAATAATCTCAATTGTTGATCTTCAAGATGTTTCTAGAAGGAAGATTCAACATGTTTCTAGAAGGGAGATTGGGGTTAGAGATTTAGACTCAATGAAGATTATAAATGGAGGCTAGCGATGGAGGTGAAGACACAACGATGAACACAAGTGTGTGAGTGATTCATCATGAGAGAGTGTGATTTTCTTTGTAGTGTGAGTGGCTCAGTGACCAATGCACAGAGACAGAGAAGTGCGGGTGGGTTTGAGAGAATCTAGGAGGGTCAAGTTGGAGGAGATTGCAGGGATAATTCGCTAAAAGGAGATCGTGTTTGTCTTGAGGAGGTCAAGTTTCTAGAGTGTTGGGTTTTTTCCAATGTGCATTAGTGGCAAAGCATAGATCAAGTTGCTTGAGGGCGCAAATCTGATTGTTGGTGGTAAATTTATTCAAAGTGATTTCATCTGGAGGCAAATTTCTTTGAGGTTGATTTACTTGGGCCAAATTCATTTTGAGGGAGATAAGTTGCAGGTTCGAAATTGTATTTCTCCTTGTATCTTTGTGGGTCAAAAAACCCAAAATTTCTAGACAATGAAATGACGAAGAATTGTCTATGGGTTAATTAATTTTTGCAATGTGTGATTGATCTCTTTGGTTTATTTCCACTGCATATTTTAATTGTATAAGTTAAAGATATCAATGATTTTATTTTTCAATGATTCAATTATTATTTGGGTAAATAAATAATAAAATAGGGATAAATTAAATTTCCATGAGAAAATAAATTTGGTTGGTATCATACATTTAACACCACGTAGCTTTGATTATGTTAGGATCCACGTTGACACCATCGTGTAACACAATATGACTCCAAATATTCCACTTCTTGAAGCCCAAAGGCACACTTGGAAGGATTTGCATATAATTGTTGCTCTTCCAATAATGTCAAGACCTTGTCAACATGTTGCACATGCTCTTCCCAAGGTTCGTTGTAAATTAATATGTCATCAAAAAATACTAGCAAAATATTTATAAGGTTTTGAAAATAGAATTCATGAAGCTCTAAAATGTTAAAGGTACATTTGTAAGTGCAAATGGCATAACCAAAAGCTCATAATGACCTTCTTGTATTTTAAAGGTTTTTTTGGGAATGTCTTCTTGCCTCATTTTGATTTGATGGTATCTAGAATGGAGATCCAAATTAGTGAAGAAAATAGCTCCATGCAATTCATCTAATAATCCATCAATGACATAAATAGGAAACTTATATTTTATTGTCATTTTGTTGATTTGTTTGTATTCTGGACACATATGCCATGAACCATCCTTTTCGATAACCATCACCACTGGTGAAGAGAAAGTGCTCTGGACAGACTGAATGATGCCCACCTCTAACATTTCTTGAACCATATGCTCAATCTCACTCTTTTGTGCATGTGGATATTTGTAAGGATTGATGTTATATGGTACACTTCCAAGTTGCAAATGAATAGTATGGTCATGTTCTCAGACAGGTTGAAAACCCTTAAACATTTCTCCAAATACCTTAGCATGGTTGTTGATAACTTTTTGAAGATCCATTGGAGTAGAGGATAAAGATGTTTGAACATCTAATGGAACGAATTGTCCAACTACACCATGGTGTCCCCTTTTTAGAAAGTTAGTCATGTTATTAGAGCTTATCACTTTATTGGGTTTCCCTTGGATACCTCTTAGCTCAATTTCCTTTAAAAAAAAAAAAACTCATGAAAAGATCTTGGAAATTAAGGGCCATTGCTCCTAATGATTGTAGCCACCCATTTGGATTGCAATCATGGGAATAACTAGTAGATACTCCCCCATATTCAGTTTAATATTATGCCACTTCCTTAAACAATTTATGGTGCCTTCTGTGATCATTACATGAAATTCTAGTGTTGGATATACAAAGCAATTAAGAAGTTTTTCCAATTTGTAATTGTTGGGTAATTTAATTGACTGTTAAATTACTTGTCATTGATTTTAAAGCTCGGAGTTCCATGAACTTGAGAAGTATACATGCACTATATGTGTTAGGATATCTACTTTCAATTCAAAGAAAAAAAGGAAAATAACAAAGATGCAAAAATGTAGTGAAAAACTACCTATGACTAATTACACATGGTTTTTTTTTAATTCAAATTCAAGACTTGGAAATGAATTCAAAGAAAATTTATTCTAAAGAAAGGACTTCGATATCTATTCTAAAAATGGAAATATATATTCTAGTGAACTTGAAATACAACATTCTTCTATGAACTTGAAAAGTAAGATTATTCTATTTTTGTTTTGAAGAGAAATTTAATCTAATCAACCTCGAAACAAAACTAAGTCTCTTAATTCGTGAAAGCAAAGTTGATCTAAAGACTGCAAGATTTTGAAATAAAAATATATTCTAGAGTATAACAAACAAAGAACATTAGCCCCGAGGGTTAGCTCAGTTGGTCGAGTTCTCGTTGCTAAGTACCTCGCCAGTTGGGAGTTCACAGGATGAAATCTCCTCAGCGCCCTTGGGTTAGGCCTTGCTTGTTTGGCCAATGAGCAGATCCCTTCGGGTTGATCTACTTGGATTTTTCCTGTGGATGTAGCAGCCACCTAGTGTCCGTGAACCACCCTTTAAAAAAGCAAACAAAGAGCATTGAAATAATAATTATGGAAGCCTAAAAAAGATTAATGATGTGTGCACTCTAAACCACAGCCAATCATATCCTATCATGCATAAATCTAAGACTTAAGCTTAAAAGACAATTTGAGGTAAATCTTTTGGTGTTTTTCGTTTATTATCAAATGCTTGACCGTTAATGAAACAAGGAGAAATGAGTGCAATTTTAGTTAAAAAAAAAAATAGAGCATTGAAATCAACTGAACATCTAAATAAATTGAACAATTGAATGAAGAAAATTATGATCTAATTGCAAAGCATAAGAATTGAAAAAAAAAATACAACTACACTATCTCTCACACATCCTCGGGAGGGCCTCCTTGTGAGTGTGGGATGCTTAAAAACTTAGATCGCAAGACTGGAATCGCCAGTCACATTCATAATTGCGCCATAAAAGAGACTGCATTCATTAAAAAAAAACAAATTTTTCTTCTTCAATAAGAAGGAACAATTACAAATTAATACTCATCCTTAACATCTAATCCCTCCTATCATCAAATATATTGCAATTTATAGAGCTTTGAAGCACAAAGAAACTCAAAATTTCATTGCGTGAATTTTGGCCATGAGATCTCAGTAAATCAGTTTGAAAATAAAATCAAATACATTTTTTAGGATTTTAGGATCAAAGATCAGTCCATATCTGATAACATTTATATCCTTGTGACAAATTTGCTAAAGAATATCTCGTTCCAATCTTTTTGGTGGTTGGGTGTTGATTGTGAAATACCAAATCATTTGCTCACGCAATCTACAAATAACGCTCCAAATAACCCCAAAAATCTCTCAAATGGTAATGAATTTGAGGAAACTTCTCAGAGGGAACCTAATTGGGTTTGTGCTGAAAAAATACATGTTTTCATTTTCCAAAATTCATTTTCATTTGGTCAAAGGCAACTCCCATTTCTTTTTTTCATCTGCAACTCATCTGCACGCGAGGAACCAGATAGCGGGGGTCTAGTGCAACCTCTGCGATTAGTAGGAGGAAGCCCGGGGAGCTCGTGAGGAGACACAATCAACCACGAGACTGTGCGTAACTTTAGATCCATGGCCCCAGGAGGGGGTCGCGAAAAAAACCCACCCTTTCCACCTGAGCTAGCTGCATTTCGGGATCTGGTTGCGGCCTGCAATAAACAACCAACGACCAAAAACCAGCAGAAGTTTGTTAAAAATATGGAACCCATCCCCACAGTTTCTCTGCCGACTGAAGAACCCTGCAAAGATGTAGATGCCTGGGTGCAAAGGAACTGGCAATCTCTGGTCAAGGAAGGAATAAAAATCCATTTCATTGGCAAAGGCTTCTTTGTATTCATATTTGAAGGAATAGAAAACAGGAACCTCATATTCAGAAACGACTCATATTTCATGGGGCCTCAAGGTCTGTATATGAATCAATGGACACCAAACTTTGATCTGACTCAGGATGTGCCCTCAGTTGTTCCGGTCTAGGTGTGATTTCCCCATCTACCTCTGCACTACTAGAACCCTAAATCCTTAGAAGCCATAGGCAACAAACATGGTAAATACATCGATCGAGCAGAAATAAGAGATCAATACTCCTGTGTGAGAATTTGCGTAGAAGTATACCCAGAGGAAGGCCTTCCTGAAGCTATTAAACTCACAGTGGCTTGCTGGACACACATACAAGTGCTAGACTATGAGAAACTCCCATTTAAATGCTGGCACTACCATGGCTATGGGAATTTTTCCAAGCACTGTAAAAAGAAATCAGAGGATGGAGTTGAGAAGGAGAAAGGAGATCAATGGACTCAGGTTCATAAATCATGAACAACTATTCAGAGCAACAGGAACAAAGGGAAAGCCTTTTCCACTAGGAGGGGTTCTCCTCCCAAAGCCCAAGCAAAAGGAAGCTCAGTCCCACCAAGAGAAGACACCCACAAACCCCTTTGAAATACTGAGCACACCAGAAAAACTCCAAGACCCAGCAGATAAAGAGGATGAACAGTAGGCTAACAACATGGAAGAAAACAAAAGGCAAGAGAAAACAGTCCCTCTCCAAAGCGAAACCCCAAAATGTGCCTCTAGCTGCCAAACCTATGTAGATATGACAAGCAAGAAGACTTGAGAGATATCAGGATCCTCGGAAGATGAAACAACTGAGAGGCCCTTGAAAAGAGTGGGGAGGAAAACTCACAGAGAGGCCATAGAAGAAGAAGCAGAGAAACAAAAAATGCAAGACAACCAGGCCACTATAGAGATGTCTATCGATAGAAATACTAGAAACAAACCTCCCAAGGTAGGTGCTGCCCCAACCCTTGCAAGTAAATAATGCGATTATTCTCTTGGAATTGTAGAGGATTGGGGAATCCATCAAAAGCTGAAGCAGTCAAGAACCTACTAAAATCAGAACTCCCCGAGATCCTCATGCTCCAAGAGACTAAAATAAAAGGTGAAGCCCTTCTAGAACTCAGCAAGGGAAAATGGAAACAAAAGCTGGAAAAGTGGTAAGCACTAGATGTACATGCGGCAGGATAGCCACTCTCTGTGAGGCTGACAAGTTTCAGCTTGAGATATCCTTTCAGACACAGCACAGGATTTACACCAAACTCTGACACCTCTCAAGTAAGATAAACTTTGCTCTCTTTAATCTCAGTACTTGTCCTCTATGCAGAAAAGGAAAAATGTTGGCAAACTCTGACTGATTTTCTGGAAGCATACTCCCTTAAGAATATAATTATTGTGGGAGACCTCAATCTAATCCTCAACCCAAAGGAAAAAAGAGGAGGAACCAGCAGCAAGGACCGCATTCTTCCCTTAAGGAAATCCTGATTCAACAATGGCATTTATTGGACTTCAAGCCAAAAAAAGGGCTTTACACATGGACAAATAATAGAATAGGGGAGGAGCACATATCATCCTGGATGGATAGGCTCCTTCTTTAGAGTTCCTTCCTCTTTGAGAAGATGATCATTTCCACAAAAATTCTTCCAAAGTGGAATTTAGACCATAAACCCATCCTCCTTCTGATGGAAGAAGAAGAAACTTGGGGCAAATCCCCTTTCGATTCAGCCCACTATGGGCAAACAAAGAAGGGTTTATGGATACAATGAATAAGGCATGGTCCATCCATGTTCTTGGATCGCCTAGCTATGTTTGGGAGAAAAAGATAAAATCCACCAAAACAGCCTTAAAAAAATGGATAAAAAAGCCCACAGATTCTCCCACTACCCAATGAAAATAGAGCACAAAGCATCTATTGGATCTGCAAATGGGCCTGGAGATGCAAGGCGTTACCAGCGCAGAAATTCACAGCGAGAAAGAACACCAAATCAACACCCTATGAACATTCAGAGGAGGAAGAATACTTGAGGCTCAAGTCACGCAATCTCTGGCTTGCATCTGGAGACAAAAATACAGCCTTATTCCACAAGCAAATTCGAACCCGTCTCTCTAGAAACCACATTGCTGAAATCACCTCACTATATGGGGTTGTCCTCAAAGGCACAACTCTGATAAAAGAGGTGGAAACCTCTCATTTTTAGTTGTTGTTCAAAGAAGAAGGCATGGAGGATGATGACGAATCTCATGACTTCCTCAAGCATGTTCCAAGGATGGTTAACGAGGAGGACAACACAACACTCCTAAAGCCATTCATTGAAGACGAAATTAGCAATGTCATATGGAAGATGGAACCAGACAAAGCCCCAGGACCTGATGGATTCTCCATACACTTCTATAGAATTTGTTGGGACATCATCAAGGCTGATTTGTACAGAATGATCAAAGGATTCCTTTGAAAAGCCAAAGTGGGAGGAAGCATAAACTCCACCTTCCTAGCTCTAATTCCCAAAGAACCCAACCCAGAGGCGTTCGACAAATTCAGGCCAATCTCGCTATGTAATGTGTCCTACAAAATTCTCACCAAGTTACTTGCAAATAGAATAAAGCCTTTGCTTGAAAAACTCATCTCACCCGACCAAGGAGGTTTTGTCAAAGGCAGGCATATCCTAGACAATGTGATATTGGTGCAGGAAATCATCCATTCCATCCATCAACGCAAAGAACAAGGTATGCTCATCAAATTGGACATGGTGAACGCCTTCGATCGAGTAAGGCACTCTTTCCTCCTCTAAGTTCTTTCTGCATTTGGTTTTAGTTCTAAATTTGTAAAATTTATTAAAGCATGCTTAGAGAACCTTGGATAGCCCCTCTAGTAAATGGCAGGCCGGCAGAATACTTCAAAGATTTGAGGGGAATCAGGCAAGGCTACCCTTTGTCCCCCTTCCTGTATATTCTGATGGCACAGTCTCTTAGCCAAAAGCTCACAGTTGAGAAGCTCAATGGGACACTTCCTAGCATCAGGGCAATAACCGAAACAACCCCAATCAATCATGCCTTGTTCGTCGATGACTCTATCCTTATGGGAGGAGCCTCCATTAAAATAGCAAGAGCCTTCAATGGAGTAGTTCAAAGCTTCTCCAGAGTCTCTGGAGTTGTGGTCAACAAGAGGAAAAGTGTAGTGTATGGTTGGGCAGTAGACCAGCAAACTATACTCAAGATTTCCCAAGCCCTGGGCTTTCCCGGCTATGTCTCTTGGGAAAAATTCAAGTATCTTGGCCTGCCTTTAACCTTGGGTATTAGTAAGGCCCCTCATTGGATGGAAATTATCAGCAAAATCAAGGCAAAAATGACTGCTTGGGGCAAATAGTGGCTTACCACAGCAGGGAAGCTCACTCTGGTCAAGTCAGTTCTCTCATCCATTCCTATCTACCAGGCTTCATTCCTTTTAGCTCCAAAAATGATCACTGAATAGCTAGAAAAGTTGATTCGAAATTTTCTATGGCAAGGAGGAAAGGGGAACCAAAAAAAAAAATCATATAGTAAGCTGGGACATAGTGAAAAGGCCAATATCTAAAGGTGGGCTATTGGTAAGAGATCCTGGGTTAGCTAATTTGGCAATGGGAGGTAGGATCCTCTGGAAAATCTTCTCAAATCAAAGACACCCTGTAAGTCAAGTTCTAATTAAAAAATATCTGCACAAACTCTCCATAAAGAATATGGAAGAAGGAGCTTCCCATAAAGTAACCACACTGAAGCTATGCACCTAAGGGTGGAAGTTCTTTAAAGGCCAGCTCTACAGAATACCAGGAAACGGGAAAAGAATTAAACTATGGGAAGACAATATCATGGGCCTCCAACCCCTAAATCTTGCACCAGAAATAGCAGACTTGCATAACCGGCTAGTCCAAAAAGGTATCCATAAAGTTGTTGACATATGCACTTGGGATTCAACAGGGAACTGGAGTAATTGGGCCCTCCAATGCCCCCCTGATTGGATGCTCCCTCAACTCCATCAATCACTAGCTAAACTCACTCGTTTGGCTCCTGTGCATCTCCATTCGAGGGACAAGTGGTGCTAGGGGAAGACCGGAGCTTACTTATCATGGCTGGGCTTTGCAGCTCTACAAGAAAAACAACATCAGATCCATACTACAAAGCTTTGGCAGCATGTTTGGGACCCATTTGGACTCCCAAAAATTAACTTCTTCTGTTGGATTATCATGCACAAAAGGACCCTCATTGTAGACAACTTAGAGAAAAGAGGAACCATTGGTCCCTACAGATGCCCTCTATGCTGCAAGGCTCAGGAAATGATCAAACACATGTTCATAGACGGCCCTTTTTCTCAAGAGATCTGGTTGCAAGCAATGATGGGGCTCAACACCCAAATCCCTGAAAAGTCATCAGTTGTTAGTCTCTTCGCAACTTGGAAAGAATGTTATCCTCACACTCTGAATAGAAAATCGACATGGACTAAAATCTGGAATGCAATCCCAAAATATATCTGTTGGGGAATCTGGTTGGCAAGGAATGAAGCCATCTTCAACAACATACTTCAATCCACCAACTTAGTGATTGCCAAGGCCAAAGCTCTATTGCTGGAAACTTTTGAAAATATACCTCATAAGTCTGGCAATTCCCTACTCCCTGAAGAGCTCAACTGGCTAGGTGAATCCCTGAGACAGGCCAGCATCAAAAAGAATATCTCCTTGCCTAGCCACAATCCAGAGTGGCGACTTTGAATCTCTGAGGCAGACTTTAAAAAGTGGCGGAAAAATTAGGGCAAAGTCACAATTTTCTTCGACAAAGCCTCCAAAGGAAACTCGGGGATATCAGGGGCAGGAGGAACAATTTACTCCACAGATGAGCACAAAAAGGACAGCTTCAATTGGGGCTTAGGACAGAGCACCAACAACTAGGCAAGATTCTTGGACTGCTCAAAACGTGTCAGCTGGCTCAGAGGAACAGAGGGGAAAACCTTCAAATCTGCGAGGACTCTGAAATCCTGATTAAAATCCTTAACACAGGCGACCATCTCAATAGCTTTGCTCTAAACAAGACCCTTGAAAGAATAAGAAAGATGACTCAAAATTCCACTTCCTGCTCATTCTATCATGTCCTGAGAACTCTGAACAAGAAAGCTGATGTAATGGCTAACAAAGGATGTCTTCTAGCTCAAGATATGTTGGCAAAGAATGATGAAGAAGCTGAAAGGCACCTAATTCCTTAACAGAAAAGGAGAGTTGAACAAGGACAGGTTAGACAAGGCAGTGGGCCTGATCCCTATGCATAAGACTTGTCACCTTGAAATAGAAAATCTTAAAGATCAAAGCATCCACCAAATTCACATTTGAGTGTAGAAGAAATACACAGAACCAAGGCTCTAGCACAGGCTGACATTCACTGACGAGAAAGAGTGGGAAACAACTTGATGGTTTAACATCATGCGTAGTCGACACGTAATTGGTTTACCGCATGGGCCATCAGTGTTGGGTGTTTTAACAAGGTGCAAAATTGAATTCAAACGGAGGACAGTTTTAAAGGAAGCAGGGAGTGGTAAGCGGTTTTTATCGCACCGTTTTTGGCTGCTGGGCAGTATTTCTCAATCGGAAACAATGTACCTGAGGGACTGACACGTGGCAGGTCAAAACCACCCATATCGTGTGCTTCTGAGGTGTTAAAGGTCAGACAGCGAGGGACACGAAAAGCGTCGGATCTGGGCGGGGGAAGATGTGACAGTTGTCACACGTTGAAAATGGTGGGGTGTTAATGACGCGGGGAGTGGTAAGTGGTTTACATCACACCGCTTCTGGCTGCTAGGTATTAATTCTTAAACAAGCACAATGTACCTTAGGGTCTAACGCATGGCAGGACAAAACCGCCCATATCGCGCTCTTTTGAGGTGTTAAGGGTCGGACAGTGAGGGACGCGTAAAGCGTCGGATCTGGGCAGGGGAAGATCTCACGGTTATAGCGCGTTGTAAATGGTGGGATGTTAATGACACGGGGAGTGGTAAGCAGTTTACATCGTACCGCTTCTAGCTGTTGGGTAGTATTTCTTAAACAGACGCGATGTACCTTAGGGTCTAACTGCGAGGGATGCAAAAAATGTCGAATATGGGCAAGGGAAGGTATGGCGGTTATCACGCAATGAATATGGAGGGATCTTAACCTTGATGTGGGGTTGGGTACAGAAGAGCAACTTGATATAATGGAGGTAAGGACATGATATATATTAATATAGTTCAATATATGTGGGTCTGTATTATTTGGGTTAGGGATTAAAATATATGTGGGAATTATTTTAAGTCAGAAAATTTTCAAAGCAACAAAGAAAAGCGGAAATGTAAGGCAGGATATTCATAAGCCAAGAGCAAAGCAAGGAACACTCAACCATTCCAAAAACATTCAAAAGCAACAGCTAATCTCTGATACAAAAGCCAGAATATGAGGATTCTAAAAAGCCAGAAATCTTTCAATTGACTGTAATCGAGGTTGTTTGGCCATGCCCAACCTCATATTATCAATAAAACTCAACCGTTTCTATTAAAAAAAAAAACATTTTCATAAAAAACGCGTTTGAAGTTGACTGGTCAAAACTGCTACATTTTTCCTTTGACTTCTTGTTGGAGGTTCACATGTGCGAGATGGGTAGACTTTAACCAACGCAAGTCCATTTTGGAGCTTCTAGCAACCAAGTCCATGTGACACATTTCCTTCTAGAGTGGTGCTACAATCTTAACCCTGGAGATATACGAAAATTGACTTGAGTTGCAGAACCTTGAACTGTAAAACTATCATTAGTAAAAGCACACATAATTCTCCTTAATCTGCTAAAAATAAAGGAACATCGATGTTAATTAACAACTTAGAAATATAGAGGCACATCATGGCACTTTGTGAAAAAATACAGTAAATGGTGGTAAGTGAGTGGGATGGTGCAATGAATGGTTGGAAGTAATGGTTTAATGAGTAAAAACTACTAGTGGGAATGATGAAAAATCAGTGAGCCAACATTTTTCCCACACTAAGATCTTTGCATGTCCTAATGCAATTAGTGTCTTAAAAATGAACTCATATACCTCCTATTTTCTGTCAATTCAAATGGAGCTTCTCTTATGTTCCTAGAAAACATGTTTTTATCTTGAAATTTAAATGTTGGTACATGTACTCTTGATCATGACAAGATTTGAAATTCACATTACCAACAACAATTCTAGCTTGAAAATTTATTTGTTGTTGCTCAAATCACCATGAAATTCCATGGGCTCCAACATATCCATGAAATGCAAAGGAAGTAGATAAGATTTATCACTTTCTAATATATGCATGTTTCTTTCAAAATCCCAAAATTTGATTCATTGCAAGGACATCAATCTTGAGATCTATGACATAATCTTCTTCCGTATAGCATGTTATATATTTTGATGCTTGTCATCCTTGTACACAAAAACCATTGTTAAGTCTCATAATTCAACCATATTAAGTGCTTCATATCAGTATCCCTTATTTTTTTATACAATGACAACTTCCACTTTTTCATATTTTAAGGAAATTTCTAACCTACAACCAAAAGGTTGTTTATTTCCATAATGCCATGCTCTCTGTAAAAATTATTTTCCTTCTTATGTAAATGCATTGAACCATATTTCCTTGATAAGCAACCATCCTTTCTCCACATAAGTTTTGTAAATATTTCCAATGATGACATATTTTTGTATGTCGTACTCACACAATTAGTTCTTTCAAGATTTCACTTTCATATGTGAATAATGATTGCTTCCATGAGATCGTTGTTCATAGAAATGCCTTAGCAATAAGATTTCCCTATTTAATTTGTAATTCTTTAATCAACATATGAAAATCCTTTCTTGTTAATAACTTCTTACAATTTAAAACAACTCCTCATGGCAGCTCTTCCTCTTTAAACATAGCTTCAATAATGATGGTGAGCATTGACTCATTCTTCTCCAAATTACATTTACACTAATAAGCCAACAAAATCACTTGTGAAAGTAATGCCAACCAAGAATAAGCTTACCAGTTTCTCACTAATTTTGACACCAACAATCTCAAGAAAACAATATTGCATGCAACAAGATACACCAAAGTGGAGAGAAAATGTACGAGGCAACATAAGTGGAATAATGTAACTCAAGAGTGATTTAAGAAAATGACAACCAAACAAATTAATGATAATAATGGTTGATAGAAAAGATGGCAACTAATAATGGTTGATGGAAAAATGGTTATTCATCAAATTTTCCTAAATTTTTAATAAACTAAAAAGCCTTATGCAAGTTTTTACCTCAAGTTTATCTTTTGAAGAACTTGAAATGCTAAAGTAGGGGTTGTAGATGTTGGAATAAAACCATTCTACGAGCAAATAAATTCTTGAATATTGAGCTTTTGAAAATTCTAAAAATGACTTTTCATGCCATCCAATGTTGCACAAAAACATATGCCACATAATTGTTTTAAGGCCAAATTGAGTGCTTCGAAAGGGAAACAATGTATTTTTACCTCTCTCACCATAACATGCCTTCAGAATCCACTTTTGATGAAGAAAAGGAATTGTTCTGCAAAAATACCAAATTCAGCCCTCATTTGTGCATAGTGGTGAAAATTGAACATTTGCCTTAAAAACCCACTTGAAATGCCCTTCAAAATTGCATTTTTTTGAAATTTTTCCCACATCTTACTCAATTTATCATACTCTAATAAAACCTAGTGTCTCATAATTTTGTATTTATGCTCCAATTTCTTGTAATCATTGTGCCAATACTACCCTGGAACAAGTTGATACAGCGAAAAAAGTAGGTTTCTACATCAATAGCTGCAGAAAATGCAAGTTTCCGTAGTTGTTGCCGAAAATGTCAATATCTTTCGAAAGTTGTTTTCTTTGAGTCTAATCTGCTGATTCAAACTATGTGATGTATGTAGAAGTAGAAATCATGAAACATTATGCATGATGTCTTGAAATTAATGTAATTTGCTTGGAAAATGAAATGAAATGAAGAAGAGTTGTAGTAATGCTTCATCATGTTGTTGTTGAATGACAAAAATATGAATATTGCTACAAGAAACTAATAAAATATACTGCTACAAGTTCTTGATTCCATAAAACCATATAGTCTTCATCAAAACCAAAATTCGTGGTACAATTCTTACCATGTGAATGAATGTTCCAAATTCGAGCATGGAAAGAAATCATTGGATTACCAATCACTGATGAAAATCGTTAACCATTGCGAGACAAATCACCGATAATGTAAATGAGTGTCAAGGTACCTGATTTCATCTTGACAAGGATGAATGAATGTGTTGAAGTTGAGTCACCTATAAGATCTGACAATCAAGAGACATTGTTGTATTCCCATTGTTTTCAATGAGGCTTTCCATTTATGTCTGCAAGTTCCAAGACACTCCAAATAATCTCTGATATTGGTCCCATATAAGTTGTTGAAGTCGATGGGACAATATTCGTTGGAAGGTGGGCCCTAAGGAATCCCACATCATCGAACTCGAGCATAGAACAAAAAATGATTTGAAGAACCATAATAAAATATTGAAACCATCATGAAATTTCATAACTTATTATGAACTTTGCTCTCCAATTTCCTGGTTTTCAAGCAAAGCTCATGTCCAATTGCGCCAATAAACTAGTTTTCACAATAGGACTTATTTTTCTATTTACTTTTTTTATCCTATTCTACTTGAAAAATAAAATATTGTTCAGATATAGGAATACTTCCAATGGAACCATGTGCATAACAAGATGATAGATAAACTCATATGCAGGTTTGAAAGATACGCTTTGATATGTACCAATATATGAGAGACCAATTGCCCTGATTGAGATGATGTCAGAAAATACATAAGGATTGAGTACTAGGATCCGATGACTACCTTGAACCAAGATTAAATGTAATATTGTCTTCCTTGTCTTCCTGCTATCATGCCATGTAAGTCTTCGAAGATGTGATCCTCATTCATAAAATATGGTGATAGGCTTACAAGAAACCTTTCAATCTCAGGTTCCAACAAATGCTCTTGTTCAAAGGGCATCCATGATTCTTAGACCTTATATGAATCTCCTTCTTCTAGTTGTTGTTCTTCAATGACAGTTGGACAATCATTTTGAAATACCTCAACATTGTAAGTGGATTAAGGTGTTTTATTATTGGGGATCTAAAATGATTGTGCAAGTAATTGAGTGGGAATCGATCTTTGGGGTGCTTGTGTGGGTGGTAATGGGAAAGGTTGAATTGATGTCAAATGAGGGTGAAACTAATTTTGTAGTGGAGATCAATGATATGGATAACATTGATATTGATATTGAGGATAGTGAGGAAAAGATTGAGGATATATTGGATTTCCTTTGTAATGCCCTTACCAGCCTTATTTCCAAGATTGGTTTCGAGGTTGGGATTGAGATGCCCAAGGTTTCCAAGGTTGGTTTTGAGGTTGGGATTGAGATGGCCAAGGTTTCCAAGGTTATTTTTGAGGTTGGTATCGATATTTCCAAGGTTTCCAAGGCAAGGGTTTTTTCCAATTACTTGAGATTATTGTGCATAACCATGAAATTGAGAATTAAGATCTTGCATCATACCAGGTTGATGAGGTTGCCATGGTCTTCTTGGAGCTACATAACAAGATTGTTCTAGTGTTTGATTTTCTCCCTAGTAAACTGCCTTTAACCCTGGTAATGATGGGCAATCTTTAGTAGTATGTGATCCTGCACAGATTTCACAAATTTTAATGTTATCAAGCGGGAATTCATGCAAAGCATGTTTCTTTCTACATTTAGAGCAAAATATAAATGAGGCAACATTCTCAACCTTTTCTTGCTTTACATTCTTGGCATATAAATTTCTTCATTTAAATTACCAAGAATGTCTAGCAAATTGTTAAGTTCCATTTGACTTACCAATCCTGATGTCGACTTACTTACTCTTGCCATAACTGGATCTTGAGGGGATCTTCCATACTTTGTTTTTCCTCTTGATATGTTCTTCAACAATTCATAAATCTCTTAAAATGACAATCGAGATACATCTCCTTTTCCCATCAGGTTAAGAATATCAATCCATTCATCCCTTATAGTTTTTAGTAGGAAAGTTTTTAATGTGTCTAATCCTAAATCATGCAATTTAAATCTTTTGACATTATAAGTAAATCTCTCCACTAAATCTTCTAGGCTTTCATCCTCTTTTTGGTTCATCTTAAGGACTTCATTTATAAGGTCATGATGTATGCAATAATCTTTATATTTTTCCAAAAATACTCTTTTCATATCATCTCATGTCCTTATAGAATTTGTTCCTAAAATCTTTAAGAGCTTTATCCTTCAATGTTGCCAGAAACAAATTCAGTTTTTGAGTGTGTAACGAGTATCCATAAGATCTACAAGTATTTCAAATTCAAAAAGAAATGTTTCCAGATCTTCTGATCTCATGCCTTCGAAGTTAGGAAGTACGGATGAAGGGATGTTCTCCATATGAACGTTGATATCAATTTCTTGAATGTGGAATCCAAAAGGATCTTCCTCATTGTCATCATCTCCAACCATTTCTTCTACCTCCTTTGTCACCACTTCTTCTACCTATAAAAATAAGAATTCATGACGTAGAAGTGTGGCTCTTACTACACCACGTGATATAATGGGGGTGGTAGGTGACTGAAGTCCTTTTTTTTTAATGATTCTACCTATAGGATGTACTAAAATGAGATTAATCTTATGCAACTAAATGGATGCAACTAAGAATGAGATGCAATTGAAAGCTAACACCTATGTATACTTCCCCGACAATGACACCAAAATGTTGGGTAATATAATTGATTGTTAAATTATTTGTCATTAATTGTCAAACCCGGAGTTCTGTGAACTTGCGAAGTATACATGCACTATATGTGCTAGGATATCTACTTTCAATTCAAAGAAAAAAAGGAAAATAAAAAAGATGCAAAAATGTAATGAAAATATATCTATGACTAATTGCACATTTTTTAAAATTCAAACTCAAGACTTGGAAATGAACTCAAAGCAATTTTATTCTAAAGAAAGGACTTCATGATCTATTCTAACAATGGAAATTTGTATTCTAGTGAACTTTAAATACATGATTATTCTATGAACTTGAAAAACAAGATTATTCTATTTTTGTTTTGGAGAGAAATTGAATCTAATCAACTTGGAAAGAAAACTAAGTCTATCAATTTGTGAAAGTAAAGTTGATTTAAAGACTACAAGACTTTAAAATAAAAAACTATTATAGAGTATAGCAAACAAAGAGCAATGAAATAATAATTATGGAAGCCTCAAAAAGATTACTCATGTGTGCACTCTAAACCAAAGCCAATCATATCCTAACACGCATAAATTTGAGACTTAAGCTTAAAAGAAAATTTGAGGTAAATCTTTTGGTGTTTTTGGTTTATTATCAAACAATTGACCTATAATGAAACAAAGAGAAATGAGTGTAATTTTAGTTAAAAAAAAATAGAGCATTGAAATGAAACTGAATATCTGAATAAATTGAACAATTGAATGAAGAAAATTATGATCTAATTGCAAAGCATAAAAAATTGAAAAAAATAATAAAATACAACTATACTATCTCTCACACATCCTAGGGGGGCCTCCTGGTGAGTGTGAGATGCTTAAAAACTCATATCACAAGACTAGAATCGCTAGTCACATTCAGAATTAAGTCATAACATAGATTGCATTC
Organism: Pinus taeda; assembly: GCA_000404065.3. Classification (NCBI taxonomy): domain Eukaryota; kingdom Viridiplantae; phylum Streptophyta; class Pinopsida; order Pinales; family Pinaceae; genus Pinus; species Pinus taeda. The sequence continues at coordinate 63,381 of APFE031520358.1, forward strand.
ATTAAAAAAAAACTGAGTTTTCTTCTTCAATCAGCAGCAACAATTACAAATTAATATTCATCCTTAAAATCTTATCCCTCCTCTCATCAAATATATTGCAATTTATAGAGCTTTGAAGCAACAAGAAACTCTAGTTTTCATTGCATGAATTATGGCCATGAGATCTCATTAAATTAGTTTGAAAATAAAATCAAATATATTTTGAAGGATTTTAGGATCAAAGATCAGTCCATATCTGATAACACCTATATCCTTGCCACGAAATTGCTAAAGAACAACTCGTTCCAATCTTTTTGGTGACTGGGCGTTGGCTGTGAAATTACTTAATCGTTTGCTCACGCAATCTACAAAATAGGGCTCCAAATAACCTCGAAATTCTCTCAATGGTAACTAATGTGAGGAAACTTCTCTTTAAGAACCTAATTGGGCTCATGCTGAAAAGCACCCATGTTTTCGTTTTCAAAAATTCATTTTCATTTGCTCAAAAAACGCATTTGAAATTAACTGGTCAAAATTGCTATGTTTTTCCTTTGATTTATTGCTGGAGGTTCACATGTGCGAGCTGGGTAGACTTTGACCAACACAAATCCATATTCGATATTCTACGAACCAAGTCCATGTGTCAAGTTTCCTTATAGAGTAATGTTACTATATTAACCATGGAGATAGCTACAAAAATTGTATTGAGCTGCAGCATCTTGAATTGTTAAAATATCATTAGTAAAACCATACATAGTTATCCTTAATCTACTAAAAATAATGGAAAATCGATGTTAATTAGCCACTTAGGAATATAAATTCATATCATGTACTTTGTGAAGAATTACGGTAAGAATGGTGGTAAGTGAATGGGATGGTGCAATGAATGGCTGGATGTAATGGTTTAATGAGTGAAAAAGATAGTGGGAATGATGACAAATCAGTGAGCCAATAGTAATTGATGAAGTTTTGTGTACTACTTGAATCAATCAATATTGTTATCCTTTGCCTTTTGATATATCCTTCTATCCCGTGGGCTTGTGAAGTATTGATGCCATTCAATGCATGATAAGAGATTGTTGGAGTAGTTTCTTCTAGCTCTAGATATTGTGAAGTTTCCACTTCTTGATCTTCTTCATCTTCATCGTTTATCTAGAATAATTTATTCTCACTATGTTTATGCCCTTTACTATGATTGTTGTCATAGTTAAAACATAGTCCCTTTGCTCTTCTTTCTTCCATTTGTTGAGGAGTCAGCCTTGTTCGTTTAGGAAAGGGAGCATGATTTTCTCTATAGTTATTAGTGACCAATTTTCTAGTGGCCATTTTTTTACTTTCAAATTTCCTTGCCATGCTAAAAGCATTCTCTAGAGATTTAGTTTCAAATAGGCACACCTCATGTTGGGCACTTTCCTTTAAAGAACCCATAAATAGGTCTAACAAGTTGTCCTCTGAAATATTTTTTACTCTGAGACTCAACTTTTGAAATGTTGAATATGCTCTATAACAAGACCTTTTTGTCGAAGATTTACCAATTCGCTAAAGAATATGTTGCTCTTAATATCCCCATAATGTGCCATCAATTCCTCTGTAAAAATGGACCAAGATATAACATAATATTTTTTCTTTCGCAAAGTCATTGATACCATACATGTTGGTGTTATTATAAAAGCACAGGTGCAATATTTACCTTTTGTAAGGATGTCACTTGTTGTAGTTCCTTGGCGCTAACTTGAAGCCCTAATGATGTGGATCCTGGATTGAAAACTCATGATTATGGTTCTACGATTTAACATATGTGCTCTCCAATTGTGCTAACATACTCCCCATATGAAATTGATTATCAACAACATGCTTTTATGTTCATGATTTCCTTGGATCTCCACATCCCTTTTAGGAAGCCTCTCCAACATAATATTTTCCATGGCAATCATAGATTTTTATGTTTCTTCTCTATTTTCCTTCATTTTCTTTTCTATTCCTTCCTTATTTTCGTTCATCTTCTTTTCTATTTATTTTTTTTCATTCATCTTCATTTCTATTCCTTTCTAATTTTTATTCATCTTCTTTTCCATTTCTATTTTAAGTTTTTCTTGAGAACCTCATAAATCCACGCTTTTCAACATACTACCACCCATTTCATTAACTTTATTCTCTAATTGAGATAACCTAAATTATAAGTCTTCACTTTCTTCATGAGTCAAGTATGAGCCTTCAACAAATTTAATTGGTGTAGTATCTTTCTTTGGAGGTATGTTGGAAAATAATAATAACCCTCCTTTTTATTACAACCAAAAAAAAGAGGGGATCTTTTAATGAATAGTTAGATTAATAGTAAGTTACATACCTTAATTTGGAGAATATTAGAACGACTAAATATTTTTGATATACCTCGGATATTTGAGACCGTTTGGATTTGAAAATTTATTCTATGATACTTTGATATATAATTTCTGCAATTCCACAGGTGTGAACTGAATCGGATGGGCCAACTCAAAGTTATAGTAAATTTCCCAAAACTTGTTGATTTTTTGGCTTCTTCCCTTGAGTAAAATTGTATAGTGTTTCACGCGTCCAATTCTTGAAATATAATTATGGAACTTATACTTAAGGTACTTCTATATGTCTCCTAAAATTCATGAATATTTTACAATTTGAAAGTTTTGAGACAACAAGATATAGCCAAAATATCAAGCTTACTTGTTTAAAATGTATTTCATGATTATTCATAAACCCTAACTTCGTAGGCTATAGCTCCCAAAGTAAAGTGAACCAAATTCTGAAAATAGAACCATATATTCCTTGATATTTCTCCTTAATATGGTACAAGTTTCACCTTATGAAACTTTACAAAAAAAAAGGTTACGAAAATGCCAAACTAACTTATTTGAGACTGAATTCTAAATCATACAAAAACCCTAACTTCCTTGCAGCATATCTCTGAAAATATAGTGAACCAAGATCTGAAACTTCAACCAGAGGTTCCCCTTGATTTATCTCAACGTGGTCGAAACTTCATGGTTTGAAGCCTCGCGGAAAAAAATTTATAGTGAAAATTTTGAATTATCTATTTGAAACAAAATTTATGAGCATTCAAAAACCCTAAATTTATCTGATCATATCTTTGACAAATATAGCGAACCAAGATTTGAATTTTGAACCAAACATTTCTCAGGACATCTTCTCAATATTCACTAGGTTCCACCATCTGAAACCTCCTAGGAAAAAATTTATAGTGAAAATGCCACGATGACCTGTTTGAAGTAGCAAAAACCTAGAATCAAGAGCTCTGATACCAAATCTTGTGATCCTTGCACCTTGAAGATGATAAGAAACAAATAATTATAGCCCACTTCAAAGGGAAAACCTCCTTATATAATGAATATAATTAACAAGACAATATTTGATGATCTTAAGACTAGGTATCCTAAAACTAGGTCTCCCTGTTATATATATATGTGTGTGTGTGTGTGTGTGTAATGAGACCATGAGGGGTTCTAGATTACATAAAAATATAACAATACAAATATAATCACTCAATATCTAGGGCTCAATAAGGGGTTTTTTGGGTTAACATGGGGCCTATATAGGGGTTAACACTAATCCCCTCAATTTGACAAACTTGTAGGCACCAACCTATAGGAGACACTAATCCCCTCTATTGCAAGTGTTTATAACTACCAACTTACTAGAGATACCAATCCCCTCCATGATATGCACTATAATCTATTTTTCAATGGTCCATATAATTCTTTGTCTTTGTGCTTTCCTTTATTGATGTGTTACTTTGAAAAAGCATTTCTTCAACCCAAACATTTAGAACTAAGATTTACCAATGTAACATCTTCATACTTGGTACTTCTTTCATTTTAGACTTTTAGAATAGGTGCTTCCTTCAACCCACTTCTAAAAATTGCACTATGTGCATACCAACATTGCACTTTAGCGCTTCCTTCAACCCACTTTTAAAATAGGAGCTCGTAACACAAAGCACTCTCTTTTGATGATAACGCACAATTGTTCAAACCTTGTCACCAATGTTGTACACACATATAACCTTGAGTTATGACCTTGCACTTACCATAACACTATTATATCAAGAGAAATGTTGAAAGCATTGATGAAGAAAATCTTTGCAAAACTAACTTCCTTTTGGTCCAAACAATGACAAATATTTCTGCTATTTTTCTATAATTTCTCTGTTAGTTAATAATGTGGTCCACAATGATATTAGATATCAAAGGATTGATAAGTTAGTTTCTCCATAAACTCTCAGTGTAGAAAAGTTTGGTGTGATGGACAACACTTGTTGGTTATTTGTCTATATGTTGGTGTGACTAGGGTGTTGGCAACCTCAAACACTATATTTCCCTTTCGCATCAATATATGGGGGGAAACCCTGAATTGCTTAACACTAAAAATCCCTAAAAAACCAAGATGCTTAGATGATGGAAAATGTTTATATCAATTTCTAGTGACATTTCTGTTAATTGAGGGACTCGAGCATTAGGATATAGGGATCCCAAAGAGTTGTTAAACAACACATTTTGGAAAATGTTGATATACGATGTTATAAAGGCCTTTAGCTGTCAGGTGGTAAAAATAAGCACCCTGTGACCAAAAGTTGTGATGGGGGCTTTTGGGTATCGGGATACCAAATTATCTACAAACATGTGCTTCAATACATTGTCCCAGTAGATGATAGGTCAAGAGGCTTAAGCTCTAAGTGATACAACTTAAGCATCACACGACTAGGGGTTGTTATCAGGTATTTGGACACCTACTAATTATGTAACAAGTGCTTTAACAAAAAATTTACTATGGTGATATGTAGAGGGCTTAATACCCAGGTGTTGTGAATTAGCTCCTCCACGACCAAGGGTTATGACTTGGCACTTACTAGGTACTAAAATATTGAAGGATTTGTAGAAAATCCCTTTGTAAAAGTCTCGATATGGTTTTTGTCCTAGTAGATGGAATTTGTTAAACAATTATTAGATATATTTATTTATTTTCATTATGTTAATTAACAACAATGACATGAAACAATGTGTTTTATAAGATTTCTATGTTATAACTGTTACCCACTACTTGTGGGTAGTATGCACGGGAGAATTTTGTTTCCTCCTAGATGGTCCTCGGCCAGTAGCCAACAACCCCTTGTAGCAACTAGATAGCTCGATGTGCCATTATCGCCGCCAACTATGCCAACCATGTGGTCCCTCGCCCATCTGCTATGATCGTATGTTTGAAGGTGGGCCTCAACCCAAAGGTATGACTTTTCATTGGTATAGTTGAGTAATTTTCCTTACATATCATGGACACTTTTGATTGGTGGCAAGATTTGGTGGAAAGAGTGGGCTAGGTCCATACTCTTGTCTCCTCTGTTCGATTTGGTGGTTACCCTTGTATCATAGTCCTGTGGGATATCCTTTACTCGAAATTAGCTTTAGGGTTGGCACTACATGGGAAATCCTAATTTTGGTTGTGTGGTCCCGCTTCTCGAAGCTGTTAGTCCTTAAAATCTCCTAGGCTGAAAAGGAAATCAAGAAGGGTACACTCAAACCACTTCAGCTCAGTAGCTAGCCCTACTGAGCATGAGAGGGATCTCTCTAAGTTTCTTATCAGTGATATGACTTTAAAGCAAATTAATTTTAGGCTAGGTATGTGTATTTGTTTGTTTGTTTGTGAAAATTTGGTTTTTAGGATTTGCTGAACTTAGGGTTTGGAGCCACAAATAGGTCTAGGTTGTGGGAGTGTGAGCAAACATAAGAAGGAGCTAGATATTAGAATCCATGGTGTAATTTGAGTATTTGTCAGTGTAGTATAGAGGATATAGTTTGGAAGAAACTAATGAGCATAAATAAACATGATTTCATTAGCTTAGGAAGACAAAACACATAACTATGAAAACCAGATAACAGAGCTTGAAAAACAAGAATCATGAGTATTTTATCACAAGGCATTCATAGAAAGAAAAGATATAATGTAGATAAAGATTTTTAGACCATGAGAAAACAAAAAGAATTAAGTACAAGCACCATGAACTCACTCAGCTGGAGTTCCTTGAAAATAGCTGCAACATGTCTCTGTATTAGCTGAAAAGATGATTTCGTGCAAGCCTCCTTCACAAAAATTTCAACCTTCTTCTCCTGAAGTGAAATGATACATATAGACTCTCCTAGACCACTTTCCCACCTTTGGGAGTCGAATTCCTTGGTGGAGGAACTAACTCCAAGATTCTCTTAGCCAACAGGTGAGAGTGAGAAGGTGAAACTCAAACACTTCATGGAGAGTTTCTTTAGGAGTTTGCTTCTTTTATGAGGCCTAATAAACATAAAAAAAAAAAAAAAAAAAAAAAAAAAAAAAAAAAAAAAGTACCTACGAGATACATTTATTCATGCCTACATCACCTAGCCTCGTAACTAGTGCTCCTTGTCCTTTAATTGTATTTTTTCAGACATTTTGGAAATTCTCTTGAATAGATAATTACACATGTTGAGTGGCTTTTCAGAGGTGAAATGCATCAGGAGGCAAATATGAAAGGCATACAACCTGGAGAATCTACCTTCACAAGTGAAGAACCTCATGACATTTTTCATCAAAGGGGCATATTTCTCCAATAAATATTTGAAAGGCATGAGGTGAGTATGTGTATCTTTGTATGGCGTCTTCAAGAAAGGCTTGTAGTTTTCAAGATCTAGGCTCATTCCTTTGAACCAATATTTGCCATTGTTAGGTAACCCAGTTGCAATTGAGATAGAGGCCACTGAGAAACTGAACTCAACACCAGCAATGACAGTAGTTTCTCCTTTCAATTGTGTTGCTACCCAATCCGTTAGTTGCTCATGAAATCCCACCTCACTCACCCTTTTGCAAAATTCCAAGTAGTGGACATCTTCAAAGCATTGTTTGATGAAAGGATAGGATTTGATTGTGTTGCAATCTGATGGTTCATATCTAAGGATCCTCCCTCATTTATGTTTTCTCTTTCTTTTTGGTGAAGACTCTGCCTCCATGATGACACAAAGCCCTAACAGTAGGAAGCGAAAATAAGATGTGAGATGTGAATGGCAACGAAGTGATATGTAGGTGATTTTTGACAAAATGATGGGAGGGGTCTTGGGAAAGGTGAGAGGACTTTGAAAGATGATGAAAATGAGTGGAGAAATAGTGGAAAGATGATTTTCTTATAGGCGGGAACAACAAGGTTTATGATGAAACTTGCCCAAAAACCTCTAGGAATGAGCTAGGGTTTTGCTTTTTGAGTGTTTAAACTTTGTTTTGAGGTGGGAAAAATTATTAAAATGACTCATTAAACATGTATGCAGGTGTAGGATATCATTTTACATGTTTTGGAAATTAAAAATAATGATGGTGATTTTCACCCTAACATTTCCCATGCAAAATTTGCTACAAACCCTAACTTGAAGAATCATTGACATGAGATGAAATTGGGAAAGTAAAATATGGAGGATGATGGTGTACTTACTTGTTCTTTAGCTTAGAAGTCAGCAAAATCAAGCTTGCAAGTGAAAAAATGGAGTTTGGGAGAGTTTTGATGGATTTCGGAGCACTATGTCCTGCGCGCAGCGCAGTGTTCCTACGCGCAGTGCCAAAGTACAGTGCAGTTCTTCTAAGCACAGGGCTAGTCTCCTAAGCACAGCATAGTGCTTCTACACACAGCGCCTATAATTTTTTGCTAATTTCTCCTAGCAAAACAACCTTTTTGCTTTGTTGGACAAGATAGCTTGATGACAAAGAGTGAATATGATGTGAATGAAGGAGTTTTGGGGCTTTTGAGTTTATATAGGGAAAGTTTCCTCACGTTTTCAAAAAGAAATGGGACCCACCCTCTTTAGACATTGATTTTCACTTTATGAAAATAGAGTTACTTTTACCATTGCAAACCTGAGATGTCCTTTGCTTTCCTGAGTGTTGGAGCTTCTTTTTCTAGAACCTTTCATAACATGAGAGTATGAGTGTGTGAAAAATCAAGATCAATTCTACAAAAGTTGCTTTGTCATGTTTTACCCACTGCTGGTTTTATTCATGAAAATGATGGACCTTGAAAACCCTATCGACCTAATGGATGACCTGAAACCTAATGGAATGATGATGATGACTGACCTATTTTCATTGTGACACCTTCATAAGGTGTGATAGGTGACCAGCATGATTGAATTTCCAAACAATGAGTTCATCTTTAGACTGACCAGACAATGACCAAATTTGTTGTGTAAACCTAGTAACAGAAAAAAATAAATAAATAAAAAATAAATAAATATAAAAAATAAAAAAAAATAAATAATAAATAAAAATAAATAAATAAATAAATAATAAATAATAAAATAAAAATAAAAAAAATAAAATAAAAAATAAAAAAAATAAAAAAAAAATAAAATAAAATAAAAATAAAAATAAATAAATAAAAAAATAAAAAAATAATAAATAAAAAAAAAAAAAAAAAAAAAAAAAAAAAAAAAAAAAATGATTTTGAAAGCCTGAAAAAACATAGTAAAAGCATTTTTTATCAAGGTGACAGCTAACAAGACTGATACTAACATTGGCTCCATCTGGGGATGGTATCTCCTTAGAGGTGTCAAGAACATCGTAGACCAAGTAGCCTTATTCATTGGGCAATGGAGTCAACATGCATAAAAACTGAATTTTGACTTAAGACTGACTGACCTTTTGACATGACAGAAAAACTGAATAAAAAGAATGAAAATAGTACTGACTTAAAGAGCCTTAGGGCCTTCACTTCGGGCTTCAAAATCTTATGATAACTATCTAAAATTCTAGAAGTAAAATACACACCTGTATGTACAATGATGATGACTTTTCAGGACGTTTTAGACATAATAGTGCTTCAGAAGCCTACCATTGGTCGCCCCTCGTGAATAATCTCTTCCATCCATTTCTTCCGACAAGAAAGCATTCTTTTCTCGGAAGGCAGAAATTTTGTAGGGTCCCTTCCATAAGTTTTCAAACTTACCATGTTTTCCTTTGTCCTCATTTCTAGCATCCCACCGAAGGACAATATCTCCCAGATTGAAATTGTCTTCCTTGGTTTTGCAGTCATAAATCTTTTTAATCTTTTCCTGGAGTTTGGATGTGTTCTGAAAAACTTCTTCTCTTTTCTGTTGTAAATGAATCATCTGATTTATTCTCCTTTGAATGTCATTACTTTCACTATCCAGTTCCTATAGGATTTTCATTACTGGGACAGCAAGAGATGAAGAAAATATTGTATCAACTCCATATACCAACTAGAAAGGAGACATACCTATTGAGTTTTTGGTGCTGACCCTGTCTGCCCACAAGGCATTGATGAGTTTTTTATGCCAATTCTTTTTGTTTACCTCCAGGACCTTTTTGATGATGTTAACCAAAGATTTATTGGAAGATTCAGCAAGACCATTCCCTTGCGGATGATAAGTAGTAGAATGTCCTAGCACAATATGATATTTGGCACAGAAGTCCACCATTCTTTTTTATTTGAAAGCAGCAGCATTGTCTGTAATTATTTTTTGTGGGTAGCTAAATCTAGACAAAATGTTAGACTCCAGGAATTGAATGATGATATAATCAGTAGCTTGCCTGGTTGGGATAGCTTCAATCCACTCTGTAAAGTAGTTGGTGGTTGTTAATATCCATTTATGTTGTGTTGAAGATGAAGGATGGATTTCGCCAATGAAATCAAGACCCCATTGCTGGAAAGGAGTTGAAATCAGTATTAGTTGTGGTAATGGCAAAAGTTTCCTCTTTCCTTGAAAATTTTGACATTCATGGCAGCTCATGATTGTTTTGTATGCATCGGAAAAGAGGGTGGGCCAATAGAAGCCAGCTCTTAAGATCTTGTTTGTTGTATTTTTCCAAAAGTGATGTTCACCACAATCTCCTTTATGAAAATGCTTCATTATATCTTTAGCTTCATTTTCTACCAAACAGTTCAGCAACACACCTCCACGATCTTTCCAAAATAAAACACCATCCAGAATACAATATTTTGAAGCTTTGAGTTTCAGTGATCTAACTTTACCTTTGGGGACTTCCATAGGGAGATTCAAGTGTTGCAAGACATAGACAATGTCATAATACCAAGGTGAGGATATGAACATATCGAACACTTGCAGGAAAGTGTCGCCTTCTTCTTGTTCTTTTGATAGTGCAGCAATCAAATTGATATCTAGTGCATGTAGATTTGATTCGGCCATGAATTTGGCTAACCCTTGTCCTTTGATGAGCTTTTTAGGCTTTATCTCCAAGTCATACTCCAACATGGTTGCAATCCACTTTCCTCTTCTGCCTTCAGGCTCTGTTTGCACAAGAATTTCTTTTACTGCTGCAGTAGGGACATAAGCAATGGTATGAGAATGTAGAATATAAACTTGGAAATCTTTGAGGGATTTTACCAACATCAATGCCTGCTTTTCAATGATATTTTATCTCAATGCTACATCTCTTATAGTGTGACTAAAGAATGCTATAGGTTGCTCATTTTTCTTCATTAGGACTGCTACAAATGTATGCTCAGAAGCAAAAGAAAAGATGATGAAATCTGAAGTATAATCTGGGCTAATCAAAATAGGAGCAATAGATAATGCAAACTTTACCACATGAAATGATTTCTTAGCCTCCAAAGACCACTTCACCTCGTTGTCCTTCTTCAACATATTTGTCATTTCTTTCAAGTGCTTAGCTAGATTAGGAATAAATCTCCTCAAAGAAATAATTTTCCCATTGAACGACTGAATCTCTTTCTTGTTCCTAGGGAAGTCTAGTTGCTGAATGGGCTCCACTCTTGTAAGATCAATGTAGATGCCATCTTTAGAGATGATGTGTCCTAGTAGCTTACCTTCTTCCATGGCGAACAATCTCTTCTTTGGGTTAGGTGAGATGCCAAATTTTCTGCATTTTTGTAAAACAATCCTTAAGTGATGCAAGTGATCTTCATCAAATTTTGAAAATACAGTTAGATCATCTAGATAGATAAACATAAATATATCTTGTTCATTTGCAAATGCTATGTCCATAGCCCGTTGAAAAGTAGCTCCTGCATTCTTCAATCCAAAAGGCATCTTGGCATACATGAATGTACCCCATGGCATTGTGTAGGTTGTCCTGAGTTGATCGTCCTTGTGTACCAGAATTTGATTGTATCCAGAGTATCCATCTAACAATGACATCCTAGAGCATCCAACCACCCTTTGTAGTATGTGATCCATCTTAGGCAGGGGATAGTTTTCTTTCAAGGACACCTTATTGAGATTTCTAAAATCAATACATAGACGAATTTCCTCAATCTTCGTTCTCATAGGTACTAGATTAGATATCCATTCAGAAAACTGAATGGGGACTATTATTCCAGACTCATAAATTCTATTTACCTCTTTTTCAATTGATGGCAGCAACTTGGGATTGATTCTCCTCAATTTCTGGTGAAATGGCTTTTGATCAGGCTTAATAGGAATGGTGTGATGAATGATACTTTTGTCATAAAATTTCAGATCTGAGTAGTCCCAAGCAAATGCATCAGCAAATTCCATCATTAAAGACATATATTTACCCTTTGTTTAAGGAGATAAAGACTTTGATAACTTGACCATTTTAGGATTTTCAGTTGTGCCAATGTTTACATCTTCAACTCCCTTTTCAGTAGGAACCATGGTGATCTCCTTGGCGACATAATCTCTGTCAAATAACTCTTCCAAATGCACCAAGCCTCTTGGAATGTTGTTTTCCTTGGGTTTTAATATTCAGTGTCAGTTGAATGGATGTTTGGACCATCAAAGTTGTATGCATCATCAATGTGAGAATTCTGAAATTCTCCCTCCAATTGCAGAAAATTGTCTAATTGCTTATCATCACCAAACACTTGCCAAAACCTCCTAACCTGGGATAGTTGGGAAATGTTTGACATGGATGGAGTAATTATGATTAGGATGAATAGGGATCTTCACCATACTTGTTGCAGTGATGTCTAGTCAATTTAACGTCTTAAATTGCTCTACATAAATTATCAATCCGGGTATCGTAAACTGATGAAGTGTGGTGCACTATATGTGCTTAGTTAACCTTTCTCTTACTTCGTTGTTTTATAGTTTATGTTGTTTTTGGGGTTTTGTTCTTGTTGGTTTTCTAAAGTGTCAATCAAAATAAAATGCAATAACCAAACAATGATCTAATGACTATGAGACCCAGTATCCTTGCTGCTTCAGCAAAAGGACAAGATGATTCTATCATGTCATTAGTTCAATCAAAATAAAATGCAATAACCAAACAATGAGCTAGTGACTATGAGACCCAGTATCCTCGCTGCTTCAGCAAAAGGACAAGATGATTCTATCATGTCATTAGTCATTAAAAGGCTATGTGCATCACTAATCTACAATCAACTTGAAAGCAATTTATGTACAACGAATATACATAAGCATAACAAAATTAAATGCAAAATTAAATGACAACTATACAAGGCAGGGGCCCCTTTGCCACCTATGAAATCAAAGCAAAATTGAACACACTTGCATGAATGAAAAATCTAATCTATCAAACTTAAAAGTAATCAAATCAAACCAAAGCAATATTTACAAAATGAAATCTATTCTACCTTACATTCAACAAAGCAATATTTACAAAATGAAATCTACTCTACCTTACATTCTAATGTGCTCCATGACATCTACTTCACATCTCCTTCCATGTTGAGAACATCAAAGCTTTATTCAAATTCTTCAAAAGTACAAAGTACAACAAATTTCTCCAAAGCTTTCAAAAGCCATCAAGGAAGAACTACAATCTTAAGAACTAGGGACTAAAAAGACTAACTAATGAAGGAGAGAGATCTCCTATTTATACAAAAAGATGAGAGCCATCTCATTAATGATAATCCATGAATCTCTCCCTCTACCTCTAGAGTCCTAATCAAAATAGGAACTGATAAGACACATGTATTTTTAGAGTTACAATACAATTAGGAGATGTGACACATATCCTCATGATCCCATGATTCTTTCCACTCAAATTCGAATTTGGCCTTAGAGTGCCACATAAGGGTCTTCTAGAAGCCTCCTTTCAACCTACACATGTCAACAATCTCAACCCATTGGTTAGGTATACGCTTATGCACATTATTTCATAATTCTTAACCACAAATTCACTTAAAAGGCTTAGAATTAATAAAGATTGGAAAAACATAAATGTGGCCCAATGATAATGAAAGTGGGATGAATTTGGTGACATAGTAGTGAAATGGAGGTGATATAATGGACATAATAGTGAAAGTGTAATGGAAATGAATGACATTTTCAAGACTCAACAATTTACTTTCTGTAGCTAGCCATTCATATGTGTTTATGTATGTATCTACTAGCACAGTCAGGATTCTCCATCTATTCATTGAATCTATAAACTATTGAGCATTAGTGATCGAAATCCTTGTCAATCTAAGGGTGTTCATGCATGTCCTGAGTGAAAACAGAGTTGAAAGAATCATCTGAATTGATCTAAACCCCAATCCATTCTAATAGTTCAGAGAACGATATTGAAGATTTATATGTTACCAAACATCTTTGAGTTACAACCTAGGAGAGTTTCCTGGAGTGCTAACAGTTCCTAAACTAATTTAGTCATTCACGTTAGTAATTTTTAGTTACATTACTGTTGATGGAGTTGGAAACCACCAACATATAGGGGATCTCCCCGATATAAGGTCCCAACTAAAGCATACACCATTTGGTGTAGGAGTCCCATCCAGAATATGATTAGGTTGTCATTTACCTAAATATATGCCTTGTCATTAGTTTTCAGCATGAGAGATCAGAAGTGAAAATCTCTTTTTCAATGATAAAGCTAGTGCACCTTATGAATGTTTGATCACAAATGTATCAAGGTTCTCTTACGACATAGGGTAAAATGAAGTGAGCCTTTAAGAGAGAAGTAATAGTACTATCCTAATGGAGACACATGTAAAAGAGAAAGGTTTGTCTAACATCAAGAAAAATAGCTCACAAGGATGTGATGATCATTATAAACATAACAACACATTTCTACCAAAAAGCATCAAAGTCACCGAAATAGTTCAATTAATCCAATACTAATGAAAGCAAACATGAACCATAAACATTCAAAGAATAGTCTTAGAAACATTCACAATCCATGTGTGAAGATGTGTTGGCTTGAAAGGTTTCAATATTATGCAAAAGTCTCAAGATACATAAATACAATGAACACCACTAGCTCCAATAGTGGAGCATTAAAGCTACTTTCTCCCCAAGAGTACTAACTTTGTCTCTCTAATGCCTTATGGGAGAATCCAAGGTTAAAAGTCATTTCCATGAGAAATGAGGATCTATTTATAACTTGAGGTATGAACTTTCACATCCTCATAACTCTTGACTTTCTAACATCTAGTGACCTTTGGACTTTTACAACCATTGGAATTCCAAATGACTTTTGGAATTACATATGACTTTTGATATTACATATCTTTTGGACTTCCATGACTCTTTAGTTCATACATGAATCTGGTCTTCCACTTATTTGTCTTTTACAATGAGTACAATAATACACCATGAATTCCACATCATTGTGTGATGAGACTTGACATGTCACTATTTTTAATGAATAGGACTAATAGTGAAAGATTACATGGACTTTCTCCAGTGGTGACATGAATTCCAATTGTATATTTATTCTTCATGTGGCTTCAATTGTTGATGTCCTCCACCCTCCAAAGGGTATCTAATAAAATAGAGTTTTTAGGGTGCTTTGATCATCAATATTTGAGTGGGTTCTTTATTCTTTGTAAGATTCCTTTATTTTTTCTTTGCCTGATCTTCCTCATGTGGGCTTGCCACAATGTTTCTAGAATACTTGTATCTACAAATCACTCATGACAAGCAATAATTCGATTGAAAATATCCTATTTTTCCATGTTTCATGCATATTTTATGTTCACTCCTTTTCGATGCATTCAAGAGGGACATAAGGGGGTTCAAGGCACATGGGCACACTTTAAAAGGTTGAAGGGATTAGGAGGGGAGGCTTTAGGGCTTCATCATGCGCTCATGTGCTTGAAAGAAGGGGACAATCAAGGAAAGGTGCATGGTGCAAGTTTGAAGGACAAAGGAGAAGGCTTTAGTCTTCCCAAGTGCATCGTGCGCTCAAGAGAGACATGGAGGCCACAAGGCATACTCTTGAAGTCTAAAGGGTGAAGTATTTATGCCTTTGGGCTAAGCTCATGTGCTTAAGAGGCCTAGGAGGGAACATGACATGAGTTTGACAACTGAAGTACAGAGATTCATGTCTTCAGAGTGCGCTCATGCACTCAAATGTTTTGGAAGACACATGGTGCATTGGGGAATGATTAAGGGATCATATTAAGGCCTTTAGGGTGGACATGTCCACTTAAGGAGGGTACAATTCTTCGAGTCAAAGGAATGCGCTCAAGGAATACTTAGTCTCTAGGAGGGCACAATTTAGAGTATGGAAGGGGGAAGAGGGATAACGAGTGTGCCTTGCACCCTTGGAGGGAAAATGGTGCACTTATGAACAATGGAGGATTCCCCATCAAGTATTCAGACTATGATCATGCGCTTTTGGCCTTAATGAGTTTTCTTTGAAACCAAAGTTTTGTCAAAGTCTGGAATATGAGATGAGGGGTGAACAAGATGAGTTTAAACATAGAACCATGAACGACACATACCAACTCATGAAGAAAACTTAGAAAAACTTGAATAATATAGATCAAAACACCACTTTATACACATTCCCCAAGTGCAATGAGTGTAGTGTGTGCTACTATGACCAAAAAGGGTCGTTATATGACAACAAAGACGTTATGACCACAAAATGCACAAAAGTTGTCCTGATCAATGCGAGGACACTTGTGGACATTCAAAGACATTGGAAACACATAGAATAACATGAAATGACACTTGGTGATCAAAGTGACTCTAGATTCGATAGTGATAGTAGGTTCCAAAACTCAAATGTAGCGAAATTTTGGAGGTTTTGTAGTAGTGGAAACATTTGGTGACACACTGGGAGGACTTTAGCTTCTTTGTCCAAGAATTGATTTTAGTTAAGGGTTAGACCTTCAGGAAGATTGGTTTCCTCGATTTCCCCTTTTTGACCTAGTTTTATACATAGCATCTCACTTTTCTCTAATTGGTCAAAGCACACATAGAAGATACACCATATCACAATTTTTTCAATACAGGAAAGGGTAATGTGTGTGGCGAGTTTATGATATTCTGAGTATGAGTGTTCATCTCTAGTTTTTCTCTGCTACTAGTAGGCTTAGGCAGTACCCTAGTAGATTCACTTCAGGAGCACAAATGTTGGTTCACTTCCAACGAGCCTCAATAGTACCCTGACAATGTCGCTTGCTTCACCTCCCTCTGGAGGAAGCCTTTATATTATTTCACCCTTTATTTATTTATTTTAATAGATTTGTGCATTATCACTTATTAATTTCAATGGGTGGAAGAGATATCTTGACTTATTGAAAGAAAAGGAGGTTGCCACTTTAGAGAAGTCTTTAAAGACCTCTGGTATTAGTTTTCTCACTTTATATTTTCCCATTATCCCTTCTCTACTAGATTGGACAAGCATTAACAAAGGAGTAGATTTACACCAAGATGAGTTGTTTAGATACCATCATAGGCATATATCTAATAGGTTCCTGTAAGTTTCTCCTATTGGAGGAATCATATTTTCCATTTGACCTTAGATCAACCTAAGGAATTTTACCAAACAAAGAAGGAGAACAACATAAGGCCAACTGTTATGGTTGTCACCCTTCCCTTTTATCACACTATAAATCATTTTGAGCCATGCCATTTACACAAGGGTATTATTTATGTACATTGAATGATAAACAAGACACAAAAGATATGAATTACATAACAGATGAACAATGGATGCAAACAAAAGAAAGAGAAATAAAACAGTTGTATAGGAAGTGAAACTTGTAACTGTTATAGAAAGTAATGCTTTAGATCTCGACCATTTACATGAAGGGGGTCAATCCTCCCATCTAATGATTTCATCTTGAAAGTGTTGTGGTCGAGATTTTCATCAACAATAATTTTCCCAATCCACAAAGGCTAGAACTTTTTGTGTTTTCCCTTTTCTTTGTGGGGTTTACTCCACTTCAAGACTATCTCACCCACATCAAATCTCTTTTCCCTTGCAGAATTATTATCAAACCATCGCTTTACATGGTTATGATGTATAACAAATTGGTCTTTGGCCTTGCACCTTTCTTCCTCAAGTTTGAGTAACTTTTCTACCCTACTCTGAACCAGAAGGAAAGATATACCTTGTGACTCTTGAGAGAGTTCCAAGGCCGAAAGATACTGGTTCAGAGGAAATATAACTTATTTACCATAAACTAGGAACTAGGGTGAGGTTCTCTGGGAAAGCTTCAGAGTTACACGATCAGCAAAGAGAGCATTGGTCAAAGATTTATGCCAGTTCCTTTGTTCAGAGAAGATGGTTTTCCTGATTATGTAGATAATATTCTTATTTTTGGATTCAGCTAAACCATTTCCCTAATTAGATGCGTGCTTCGATACAATTCCATTTTACAATGTGAATTCATAAAGTTTTAATGATGAAAATTAAGTCAAATTATGAAAGGAAAGTGATGTAGGAATGCCAAACCTAGTCAGGGAAATTTTTAAGGATGGAAAATTATCTTGAAGTTTAAAAACATTGGAAAACATCACTAGTCCCTAATATGTAGACTATAAAATTTTTATTGATTTATTTGTAAAATTATTCAAATTTATAATGATTTTATATATACTCTCTATATAATGTTGGCCATTTTTAAGGTAAAATAATTTTATATTGTAAAATTTACACAAATCATTTTTATAAAAAAAGGAAATTGGTGATTTTTTTTGGAAAAATCACGGCAAATTAGCCAACCTTTGAATATTATTCCCTAAAATTTTCCATGAACCTGGTTATAACTTCTATTTAATAAGGTGAATTAGCTCTTGATCATTTACTTGTTTAAGAGGAAATTCTTCTAACCACTGAGTGAAGTAATCTGTCATTGTTAGAATATATTAGTGTTACTTTTATGAATGAGGGAAAATCACTCCAATAACATCAAGGCCCCACTATTGGAATGGTTCTTCAACTGCTACTAGTAGAAGTGGGGAAGCTGACTTGTGATCGTGACCAATGCATCTTTAACATGATTAGCACTTGCAGACATAAGCATGAGCATCCTTAAATAGAGTGATCCAATAATATCTAACCCTCATAACTTTATGTGTCATATTGTGGCCTGCATAGTGGCCACCTTCTAGTCCATCGTGTAAATATTTTAGGACCTTCTCTATATCCTGCGGCTCAAGGAACCTAAGCAGGACACCATTGTGGTGCTTCCATAAAATCTCTCCATGAACTAGTTGGTAAGATAGATATTTTGAATGAATGGCCTACTTCAATTAATTCGATAAGTACAAGGGAAAGGTTCCATGCTCCATAAATATTTGTATATCTGCATACCATGGCGTTGTAGACATCAACTGAGGAACATGTTCAATGTTATGCATTTCGTTCTCCTGCTCACATCCTAAAATATCTTGTTTTGTGGCATCTCTTGATTTGACTGCTAGGTTACATAGGCCATTACCTTTTATGGTATGAACTGGTTTGAAATCTAGGTCATATTCTTGAAGAAATTTCATCTAATTAGCCCTCTCCTCACCCATCTCTTGTTGTATGAACAATGTACTTATTGTTGGATGACATACAAATATAATTGTGTGAAACTTAAATAGGTAGGGCTTGAAGTACATAACTTCCTTGTATATTGTATATGTGTGTTTTTCAATGGCACGATAATTTAACTCGTGCCCTTGTAGATTAGTGCTCATAAATGATATAGGTGACTCATTTCCTTTAATATATTTCTGAATCAACATGAGTTTACATAGTCAGATTTGAAAAGTGTAGGTACATCAACAATATCTTGCTTAATCTAAGTGAAAGCATCCTTTTCCCATTTATTCCCTTTGTATACTACATGTTTCTTAATCATCTCATGTATGGGAATCTGAGCATAATCATATGTGAATTTTAGCAAGAAATTATTATTTCCTAAGAAAGACTGCATGGCCTTCTTATTCACTGGGAACAGGATATGCGTGATGTCTTTGACCCTCTCTGGATCAATATTAATTCTTCTCATTACTATGATGTTCCCCAGTAGAATCCCTTCATACAAACCAAATATTCTCTTCTTGGGATTAAGATAAATCACATAGTTTCGACACTACTCAAATAAGTGTTTCAGATGATATACGTGATATGATGTTTTCTTAGAGAATATAGTAACATCATCCGATTAAAAAACAATTCTCTGACATATCAGGACAAAAAAGGTGATGTCCATTTCTCTTTTAAAAGTCGCACATGTGTTTATATCCAAATGGCATCCTCTTAAAAGTGAATGATCCCCATTTGGTCTGAAAGGTAGCTTTTAGTATGTCTGCTTCCACTACTAGTACTTAATTATAACTAGAGAAACCATCTAGTCAGGAAAATATTTTATACCTAGATATTGTCTGGAGTATTTGCTCCATGGATCGCACTGGATAGTTACATTTATCGTAAGCCCGATTGAGGATGCAGAAATCTACACATAATATTATCTCTCTTGACTTATTTCTGACTACGACCAGATTGGAAACCCACATGGAATGTCGAACTTTGAATATGATCTGAGCATCCAACAGATTTCTTAATTCCTTTTGTATAAGTGGTTCCAGTGTTGGATGAACTTTCCATAATTTCGGATGGAACAATTTCACTCCTTCTTCGATAGGGATGATGTTATGGATAATACAAGTGTCATAAGTCTTTAAATAGTCATATGTCCATGAGAACACGTCATAATAATAGTTGAATAAGCGGATAAATTCCTACCATTCTTATGGAGAAAAAAAATTATCGAGGTTCACATACTTCAGATCTTCGTGAGTTCCCAGATTGACATTTTCATATGCTAACTTTGAACTCTAAGTCTTTCTGTTGGTTGGACCTCTAAATAAATTTTGCATGTCATATAACTTCTTCGAGGACACTACACCTTTTGGCATAGTATTTCCTTTTGTTGCATTAGACACCTCCTGTAGAGCCTAATCATGCTCATCCTCCTCTATGGAAGTATTTTTGAATATGTCATCATTAGAAATAAAGTGCAATATCTATTGGTCATTGCTGAAAACATGTAATTTAGTGCCTTTTCTGACACAAA
The DNA here is from genome assembly GCA_000404065.3 of Pinus taeda. NCBI lineage: Eukaryota > Viridiplantae > Streptophyta > Pinopsida > Pinales > Pinaceae > Pinus > Pinus taeda. The sequence continues at coordinate 83,647 of APFE031520358.1, forward strand.
TGATTGATATATAATTTCAATAGGAAACCATTCTTCAATGGCAACATCCTAGCGGTTGCATTTTCTAATGCATCTGCTGCAACATTTCTAAGCCTAGGAACAAAAATAATATTGAAAGATTTGAAATGATTGGTCAAGTTCCATACCTCCTATTGGTAGTTTTCAAGATGTAGTGAAACATAGTGTATAGTATCTTCTACCTAATGAGTGACCACCTCCGAGTCACCAATTTCGTTCATAATTTCTACCTCTAGATCAATAGCTTTCTTTAATTTGAGTATGAGTGCATCATATTCAGTAGGATTATTGGTACACTCAATCTCCAGATGACATTAAAGGATATTCTTCTTATTGCATGGGTCTATCAGAACACAACCAAATCCTGAAGTATCTTGCATATTTAAACCATCAAAATATGAAGTCCAAATATCAAGAGCTACTAAGCTACTTCCTATACTATTATTACTATTATTACTACTTCTATGTACATCTATATCACATGTTTCATTTGCACTAGTTGGAGAAAAATGAAGGAAATCCAATTGTGTATTTGGTGGAATGGGTGATGATTGTGCCTCATAACACCTGACGTCAGTCTCAAGGAAACAATTCCAAAAATCATATCAATAAAATTAATATGCTCATTCTGGCCATCAATTGGTTTCACAGTGTGTTTCATGTACGCCTAATTGTTCACTTGAATCTAGTTATTCCTTCCCTTATATGGAATCCACAAATGTGATGGGTGTGTTGTAAAATACCCTTGCAATTGACTAGACTAGTCTCTGCTAATAAGCACACCATAGGATTCTGGTATGTACACAATTACAATATTTATGCATTGGTGAAATTGATCATCATTTGAGAATCTAATAAGAAAACTCTTATGCTCACCAATAGCTTGGACAAGATACATGTCCAACTGAATAACTTATGCATCGATTTTCTCCCATTGTGCATTTGTTTTCTTTTCTACAGATAATGGAATTACATTTCCAGATGCATCAAAGTTGACTAAAAAATTATGGACATTATAATTGAAAATTTAAAATGTTAATAGAAATGGAGGGAAAAGAGTGTTAGCTTCTAATGTTAAAGCATTCACTATATATTCAAGGGAACCAAAATATTTACCTAACACATTCTTAGAAGAGGAAGATTTGTCACATGTCGAAGGCTATGAAAAGGTATGGAAAATAAGTTCACGTTGTCCTGCAATATTTGTGAGATCATATATAGAAATGTTGGCTCACATATTCTTCATATCTTCCACTGTGTTATAATCAATAGTTTCACCAATATCAAGAAATGATGAAGTGACTACAGGAGTGGCTTTATTCAACATTTTTGGAGTGCTAGAATTACCCTTACCATTGGAGGAAGTGATTTTGGACTTGGTTGCATCTCCATACCGAATTTGTTTATTCTAAGCAAGATTGAGAGTTAGTGAGATTCTTCTTAGAAACTACTCTTTAAATTTCTATCTTATCAATTCCTGTTCAAAGATCGGCCCTTTGATCCTTATACTATATCGACCATTTTTATTTTGAGGGGGAACCTCATTATATGGTGGTCCTTTAGAATTCTTCTTTTCAATGTTGTAGATACAATTATTCGCATTTACTACATGTCCAACAATTTTTCTTTCTTCAGCTGTCGCAAGTTCTTCTGTTTCTTCTATCTGTTCTATCTACTCATCTTCTAATAGAGTATCTACAATGTCAGTAGACAAAGAGTTCATGTTGTGATTCCACTAAGGGAATTTATTTTCTGAATGATATTCCTAATGGAAAGAGTATTAATTATCCAGGAGAATACTTTCTATATTCATCACAACATTCAAGCATTGTGCAAACTTGGTAGGTTGATTTTTGTTGTTATTATTACTCCTTCAAAAAGGGAAGCATTTCGGGGGATTTTTTCTAGTGGAAGTGTCACTTGACCTCTTTTCTACCTCTAATAACTCATTGATGAGTGCCTTCACCATCTTGGTTAAGCTTTCGATGTCTAATGATTCCTTTTCTTTAGCCTTACTAGAAGAAAGTTGTGACTTCCTACTAGTTTCTTCGGAGTCCTTTGATTTCTCATCATCCGTAATAACTCCAATCACATGAAAGTCCTTATCTATGGTGATCACTTCTATGAAATTTGATACCAATGTCACTTTTGCAATGTTTTCCACAAATTAGGAAATGATGGTGGGAAAGGAAGTTGTGTAATAATGGATGCAAATTGAATCATATAGTTGCATTCTCATAGGAAACTTATTCAATAGATGAATGAACTTTTGATTAAAATCTTTCACTTTCTCTTCCCCACCATCTTGATGCTTCCGGGCTCCTTGAGTAACATGACAGGAATCTTGTCATCAGAAAAATTCTTGAGAAATAACATTTTAAACTACCCCCAGGTGTGGATTGGATTGATGAGCAGACTATGGTACCATGTTTCTTCTCTATGTTCTAATGTATAAGGGAAAAGTCTACAGAAGACACCATCATACCTCACCTCCAACATTCGTAGATGCATGTGAAAATAATCTAGGTGATCTTTTGCCTTCATCTTATAAACTAGATCATACTTTGAAAGCATGTTTCTGGACGTTTTGACATGTTATGTAAATTGTTCGGAGAGAAAGAGGTGCTTGGGCCATCCAATCCAAATCTTATTTAGTCATGCTCTTGTTGTTGGCAATGGGTTCCCACAAGGATAGTTTTGGGGCTAAAAGCCCATATTCTGAGACAATTTTGTAACAAAGTTGTAAATTCTTTGCATTTTGTGGTCATGGAGCGTGAATGTGTCAAGAGTCATAAAGGGTTACCAACCCTTATTTTGTAAAGTGTAAATTCCACTGTAGAGATCCACCCATGGTCTGCTGACCATGGAATTGTATAAAAAGGAGCTAAGTAAGTAAGCTCTAGTTAAGTTTTTTGGTAGATGGTGAAGAATGAAGTAAGGAGTTATGCATTGAGTCTAAGTGTTCGCAGGTCTTAGCGTAGGTAGAGGCTCTGCAGCTGAGTGTGTAGAGGCCTAGGGTGGAAGTCCACAGTTGAGTGCACGGACACCTGCAACTGTGTGAGTAGGGTGGATAGAGTATGTATTAATCTGAAGATTTAAATAAAGAGAAGTATTTTGCGAATTTTGTGTATTTATTTCTTGTTACTGCATCTACTTCAGGGAAAATTTTAAGAACCCCCCCTAAATTTACATGTATAATAAATGGACGAATCTCCATGGTATATAGGAAAAATGGAAGGTGATTTTATCGATAATATGATATGTATATATAATTTTTTGGCGAATCTCTACCAGGCATGGCGAATATTTTACTCAATTATAAAATCTTGTGTTTATTGAATACACAAATGAAATCTCTGAATTTCTTTAAAATATCTTTTGAAATCAAAATTACCGAAATTACATATCAATAATCTAGATGTGTTAAAAGAAAAGATGGTGATTGTGCCAATCCTGGTATTTCCCAATTAGAAGAAGGAGTTTCATGTACATGTGGAATCATATTGCGTTTGGGCTTAATTTACAATGTTTATGTGATGCATGAATATATGTGATAATATTGGCTAATGCAAGTAAGAATATTAGTTTCCACGATGTTAATTATGGTTGATTAGTAATATAAGTAAAACACTTAAGATAACTTGGGAACCTATAAAATATGCTTTCATAGCACTGTGGAAGTACCTGGATTGCAGGTTAAAGCTGAGGAAGTGTCAATCGTACACCCTCGCGGAGGTACTAAAGGTTGGAATAAAAGGTAGACTGACAAAGCCCTAAAGTTTAGTGACCTCCACAAAAGTAGGAACAGAGGGTATAAACCAACATCACGACCATCTCAGGGTGGGGAAACTTGGTTCCAGCATCCCCCCATACTCCTTCGGGTGAGACTTCAGTTTGCCTCCATGGGCTGATGCCAAAAGGGCAAGTAGTGTAGGGATTTGTTTGTCTAACTAACACTAAACCTAGGTCAGGCCCCACAAAGCCAACAAATGGTTTTGTTTCCAGGACCAGAATCTACATGAGATATGTGTGATGTTGTATCACTAGAATCCAAGTAAGAAAGAGGTCGAATACTAGTTGGATATGAAGATCCATGAATTTGCAATGCAAGAGAATAGAAATCCATGACTGACAAAGGAATAGTGGCTAGACAAGTACCTATATACAGAAATCCATGAGATCTTTTTTTATTCCTTTCCGTTTGAGTTATACGAGTGGATCACAAAGCTAGCGGATAGCCAAGGAAAGTGGAGACACGACGGTCCTATTGTCTGGACCCCGAAGCTAGTATAGAGACTGGAAGCCTCTGAGGATAAGATAGCCCACGTTGTCGATCATTGGCTCGATCACATCATAGGAGGATTTGTGATTGAATTCGTGGTCGATACCTCAGTTATTTATAGCGAGGAGGAGCAGCGCTTTTTCGAAGGTCTATGAGGTAAGTACTTGAAGTCTTTAAATACCTGGATTAAGATGTTATTGTGTGAAAAACTAGTTATGCAGCTACCTTTATGTTAGGAGCTACGCGAAGTGGAAAGGCCTACAGGAACGAAGGAAGAAAGGGTTCTGAATATAGCCCACTGATTTCACCTCTGTTAGGTGATGAAGAGGGAGTAGTGTAGGCTTCTCCACAAAGTGCAATCTAGTTCATAAAACATGGGTTCCCACGATTTCCACCTCCACCTACACCACCTCCAACTTCACCACCATCACTTGCTTCTTTTCCCACACCACCATCACCTCCACCATGGTTCAACATGGTGAATTTAGTAAGGTTTCCTTTGTTTAAGGTCTTGGGAAATGAGGACCTGGACCAGTTTTGGTTCATCGTGAAAGTTGTGTGGGAAGCTCAGGGCATCACAGATGATCACATGAAGAAGGCAACATTAGTCAGTGATTTGTAGGATTGCGTGCTTACTTGGTACATCAAGTACTCTAATGATAACAAAAATACTAGGTTGGAAGAAATCCAGAACACATTGAATAAAGAATTTAGTAGGCATAAATCCAAGGCACAGTTGATTGTGGGGTTCAAGGAAATCATGATGAAACTAGGTGAGACACTGTTATGAAACCATCTCAAGAAAAGATAGAAAAGATAGATCAACTCCTTAGAATTCAGCCTCTTTGAGGGGGAAACCTCCTTAACATTACATAAATGAACAATTCTTGGATGATTCAAATGAAAAGACATCCTCTCTATATATAGGAGTCTAAGGGGTCATAACATAATCAGAGCCTACATAACAATAATAATGTAAGGCCACAATAATAATAATAGTGGGCTTCTATGGGGCACAATAGTAACAATATGGGCACTAAATGGGTATATCAATATAATATGTGGGTTGTACTAATAACAATAAGGGGTTACACTAATAGTATAGGGGCATAACATGCCCCTCTCCTTCAAAAAGTGTTGTCCTCAACGCTTGAGTAGTTCTTGATGCTTCTATATAAAATTCCTGTCCTCCCATGTGGAATCTTCAGCGGGTAAGTTCTTCCACTTGATGAGATACTCTGAAATTGATCGAGTTCGTAGCTGTCAGGTTCTTGTTTCTGTGACTGCTCCAGGTTCCAATATGATTTTTCCTTCCTCTTCAATTTCTGGCAATATTGTTTGAATTGGGATCTTTCGCAACTTTTGAATAAGTGGCCATACTTCTTTTTCCTTCTTCCATTCATCCCTTGCTTCATTTATCCAATCTTGTTGGATAATAGAAATAGCACAAAACAATGCTTCCACATCCTCATCCTTTCTTAAGAGTGCATCTACAACAAAATTTTGCTTCCATTTCTGTAGATGATGTCAAAGTCATAACCCATCATATTTGTGACACATTTTTTCTGTTCTTCTAAAGATAATAGTTGTTCTAAAAGTGTATAAGACTATCATGATCCATTTTTACCTTGAAGTGTCTTCCCATTTGGTAAGGTCACCATTTTTTAAGTGCATGTAGTATTGCCAACATTTCCTTCTCATAAATAGCTTGCTCAAGATGTAGCAGTAAAAATACCCAATCACCTACATCATAACATTTTTCACTACGATGTTGATCTACCTGTTGTTTCATTCGATTTTGCACCAAAGTGGCGTTATCCTTTAAAACTTGGAGAACTTGTTGTTGATGCTTGATGTGATCTTTCACTGCTTGAACCTTTTTCTTCTTGGTATGTCCTTCTATCTTTACAGTTTGAGGAGTGGTAATTTCTTCCAATCCTTTACAAGATATGGTCAGATTCATTTCTTGATGCTCGATGTGATCTTTCACTTCTTGAACATTTTTCTTCTTGATATGTCCTTTTATCTTGATAGTTTGAGGAGTGGTGATTCCGACCAATGAATTACAATATATGGTTGGATTCATTTCTTCTTTCCCGATGTGATCTTTCACTTCTTGCAACTTTTTCTTCTTGATATGTCCTTCTATCTTGATAGTTTGAGGAGTGATAATTCTTACCAATGCTTTACAAGATATGGTCTGATTCATTTCTACTTTCTCTGGGGTTGGGTCCTGGTGCATATCCTCTTCTTTTGATGTTTCTTGATCCTTTTCTTCCTCCTCTTCATACTCTATGTAAAATAATTTCTTCTCAGCACACTTATGACCTTTAGTGCATTGCTATCACAATTGTAACAAAGCCCTTTTTCTCTTTTTTCTTCCAATTGTTGTGGTGTAACCCTTGTAGGTTGTGGAAGGCTAGGAGAAACAACACTTCCATCTTCATAGCTGTGAGGAGTAGAATTCATTGTTGCCATAATTTTACTTTCTAGTATCTCACAAAGCCCTTTTACTCTTTGCAATTGTTGTGGTGTTGCTCTAAAGAAGGTGTTGCTCTTTGTATCCTCATAATGTGCTATCATTTCCTCCGTGAAAATTGACCACGTAACAAGCTTTTTACGAGAACAAAGCCCTTTATACCATAAAAATTGATCTGGTTCTAAATATGAAGATGCAATACATACCTTTTGTAACATTTGTACACCATGTAGATCAAAATGTTGCTCCATCTGACATATCCAATTTACTGGATCCTTGCCATCAAACTTCCTCATCTTGCTTTTTCTTGATTTTAGGAGCTCGACCTTGAAATGACTATAACTCTGTACTTGCATATCTTTAAGTTCTAAAAATATGACCTGTAGTATTCCTCTACGTTCTCTTTCCAATGCCACCAGACTGACCCCAATTGGATTCTCCAATAAAGAGTTATTCCAATTCTCCCACAGTGACCTGATTATAGACTAATTCAGTAGATCGAACTTGTACAACGTGCCACGTGTCACTGTTTAGACCTTTGAATATGAAAAATGCATAAAAGAAAGTACAGTCTGTCCTCTTTCTTTAGCTTCTTACGAAATTTTAATTCGATCCCCAGAGAGAAAGTTATGATGATTTTCCCCAGGTCACCTGTTTGGAATGTAATTCAGGAGTCTGCAAAAAGACCAACTTCCTCAAATCATATCTCCTCAAATATCACGTGACAAGCTTTTAAATTTGGACCCAAGGTTCAGCGTAATTTCTTCTCAAATGGGTTTTTTTTTCGACTTCTGAAACATCCCCGAAAAAAAGTTATAGCGGAAATGCCACGATGACCTGTTTGGAGCAGCGAAACCCTAGAATCCAAGGCTCTGATACCAAATGTTATGAAACCAACTCAAAAAAGATAGAAAAGATAGATCAACGCCTTAGAATTCAGCCTCTTCGAGGGGGAAACCTCCTTTACATTACATAAATGAACAATTCTTCGATGATACAAAATTGAAAAGACCTCCTTTCTATATATAGGAGTCTAAGGCATAACATAATCAGAGCCGGCATTAACAATAATATGTAAAGGGCACAATAATAACAATAGTGGCTTTATGGGGCACAATAGTAACAATATGGGCACTACATGGGTACATCAATATAATAAGTGGTTTGTACTAATAACAGTAAGGGGTTACACTAGTAGTATAGGGGCCTAACAAGTACTTTGAGAGCCATTGACATTATTGGTGGTTTCTCTCACTCTGTTAACAGTTTACATCATTGACTGGTAATCAAGTGGTTTCTACCATGTTCAACTTCAACACATTCATTCACATGGATAGAATCGTACTAGTTCAGGAAGCAGAAATCAAGACCCTGGATCTAGTTTCCACCATCCAGGCTGTGAGGGATTTTATTATTCATTATACAATGGACTATTCATAAACAGATGGTTGCGCCCATACTGTGTCTACATATGTCTATACTCATGATGTATTACAAAATCATTCCTGTATCAGAACAGTTTAGTTAGTTTTCTAGTTAGTTTTGATCTGAGTATGGGAATGCCTACCTCAACGATGATATGTTCATATATATATTTTTCAGTGAATGTTTTTATAGGTTCTGAATGGGGTGTCCACAAGATGATCCTTGAAATGATTAAGTACTTCACTCTTCTTAGATGACAAATTCTATCTTCATCTATTGTAGACTTCGCACTTTAGGGGGCAATCTGTTGCACAAAAATTGTCACTGTGACTTTCTGCAATCTGTGTGAGTCCACCACTCATAATTTCCTCCTTTGCAAGTCTTAAGCCTCAGTTCTTCATATCAAGCTTTGAAAATAAGAGAAAGCCCTCAAAAGTCTCTAAAACTCTAGTTCCACACTTTCTCTTAGCATTACCTACGGTCTCGCACCTAATGGTCATGTCCCTTGCGCACCTGACCGCTCTGTCTCTGTGTTATGGGTGCGGACCCCTATAAAAGTTAAAAAGGCGCAAGTATATTCGGAAGAACTCACTTTGAGTCATTTCTAGAAGCTTCTAGAAGGAATATTGAGGTGGCGAGTTCGCTCTTGTAAGGTTCATGCATCCCATACCTTAAGGAGATAACCCCTTGATGTGAGGAGCTTATTCCTTTGAAGAAGGAATCTATCCCTTCATAGGTGGACCTGTAATCTCCTTCCTTTGCACTATAAAATGAAGCATTGAGCTGGTTACTTGGGAGGTTAAAAGTTGAATATTTGTGAGGTGAAATGCTGCTGGAACTTAGTCTTTCTAATTGAGATTTTGTGAGGAGAGATTACAAGCCTCTTTGAACTCGTTTGGAAGAGTGTGAGGCTTGTCAAAGTAAAGGAGATTCTTGTTTCAAACCCTGGGAAGAGTTTGTATAACATCAAGGCACCCAAGGTTGTAAGGTTCTTCTATTTGAAAGTTAATGCAAATAAGTTTATTTTTCTCAATAAGTTGTGTTTTATGGTTTATTTTATGGATTCCTTGATCACCATTATGAACATGATTTATTATATTAGTTATGCAGGTGTTATTTGATATGTGCTTGTTTTTTATTGCAGGTTCTCAAAAGGAAATTCTTTCGAACGGTTGAAGGATGGCTGCTACAAACTAGCATTGGACTTAAGGTAGGGTCTAAACACCTCTATAGTTTTTATTAATGAATCGTAAATATTTAGAGAAAGATAAATTTGTTTGTCCTGCTTGTTGCTAGATATATTTTGATACTAGGGAGATTAGCCTTGTACACAAGATCGATTTATCTGGCCAACATTAGGTTACGATTCCATGGGAATGAGGGTATAATGCATATTTCAATTTCAAATTTTTGTAGCAATATTCAACAAACTTCATGCACATGCTACAACCTCCACAAAGCACTTTCTTGGGCAAAATGAGAAGAATTTTGTTTTTTCATTTTTTTGTAGGATTGTTTCTTGGGTGGCAAGTTTGCAGATTAAATCTAAAACATTTGGTGAAAAAATTACAAAAAAAAATAGATCTGGATTCCTTGTGAAAGAATACCAAAATGCAAAAAATAAATTAATCGAATCAAAGTCTGGATGAGGGAGATATCATTGATTTAAAATCAACTATGTTGTAGAATTTTTTCTGACAACAATTTGTGGACGATGACTCTCCTATCATTTTTTGTAGCTTTTGTGTAGAATTTCATAAAAATGATTGTAGATCTGATATTCTATTGAAAATTAACCAAACTTAGAAAAAATTGGGTCGAATCAGATGTGGGAGATATCGCTGATTTAAAATCAACTATTTCTTTAGAACTTTTGTGATGATGGAATAGTTGTAGTGCAAATATGAGAGTCCAAAGTGTTCAAATAAGGATTTCCAACACATGAGAAGATGAAGAATGGTCATTTTGTTTCCAAAAATAGGTTATAATAAAGATTCTGAGTTATATTGACTGAGTTATGTCCATTTTAAATCTGGAGCAACATTCGAAGCAAGTTCCCTCTGGAGACGTGCCCTCCCACTTGCTTCACATTCATCAGTTTTGAACATAGAATCATTTGACTTGGGTTGTTTTGAGACGTTCCCTCCTACCTGTTGATGCCTCAAAAATCATTGCATCAACATCAGGGAAAATCACCCGGTTAGGGACTTGAATACGGCCCCTTATCTGTTTTGATTAGTGGCTTCGAATGGTTTAACTAGGTTCAGTTACCTTCTCTCAATCTCTGATGACTTAAAATATGACTTTTATTCATTAGTGGAGAAGAGACATTAGATCAGTCCTCTTGTTGATTAGGCAAGAGAGTTGATCCTTAAGCTAATATGGGGCTTAGCCAAGCCACAACTAACTTATGACTCACAATTAGCCTAACTATTTTGACCTAAATGACTTTATAGTATTAAATAAATATTAATTGTTAATCCTATATGACACTATGATAATGCTATACTATTGTTAAAGTCTTTATGTTAAGTATTAAAATACTCCTATTTATCTCATATGTCAAATCTAAACTAATATATCCTATGTTATTATGCTAATTAACTAACTATACTATGTAAATACCTATACCTTATACTATAATATATTCCTAAATATCACTAATATAGTTCTAATAATAATTCTAAATATTTAATCTAGTTTATTATGAGATTATAATATATCTATGATAAACTATAAAATGAATGTTAGTAATGTTATTATTAGTCTGAGAAAATCATTTATTAAGATCTAGTTAAATACATTACCATAACTATTCTAACTACATTAGGCTATTATTAAATATTAATTAATAATTAATATGCTAAGAGTTAATTCTAAGAAATCTATGGTAACCTATAAGATGAAAATTTTAACTAAGGAATAATATTATTATTCTAAGTAAACAATTAATAAAATCTTAGTTAACTTATACTACCATATTAAAGTTAAAACTATTCTAATTACCTTAAGTTATTGTTATTTATTGAAAGTAAATGTTACAAATTAATGAGTAATTAGTATGTTAAGGCTAACTCTAAAAAAGAAAAGGAAAAATGACTTCTAATGTTAATTGTTATTATTAAATGAATTAATATACACTATATTACATTAGTCTTTACGATTGATTTCTTAACGTTTTGGATGAAGATTAAAATCAATCAAAAAGTTGACTAATATAAAAACTTGATCTTACCATGGAGAAAAATATTTGCCTTTAACTAAAAGGACTTTATGTAGAATTTATTTACAAATATAAAATTAACCCGAAAATGAAAATCCTATCTTGGACTAAGATGGGATAACCCTCTCTTAATCCGAGAGCAAATGAAATAAAACAGGGGGAAGGACTAGTTTATGAGCGAATTCACATGTGAATTTCATTAACCAAAAGAAATAGTTCATATTAATTAATGGAATAAAAAGCAAAATACATTTGTGATTAAATGATAAATAGTTATCATTTATCTCATATATACTTCAATAAATTCATTATAGATTCGATCTCGTTCTACCTCTTGGAGATAGCTCTTGTAAGGCCTCAATAACATATCAAAATTGAACCAACAATAGTGTTAGGTATCAACAAGAAATACTATTTAAAATAAATGTCGAAATCAATTACATAGCTTGGACAAAAATAAAAATGGAAATTCAGCATTTCGGTAATAGTACAGATGAATGGAAATACATTTAAACAATGCTAGAGCTTATTACAAAATACGCATACATTAAGAATTTGAGACCTCTGCTATTACTGCTAAGCAATAAAACAGGGCCAAAAACCCTCTTTCAATCTCTACAGTCACTCTCTCTGTGCAACAGAAGTGCATGAGCACAAATTGAATCATAGTAGAAATTCCCTTCTCTTGAATTGCGATCCTTCCTCTAATGTAAAAATTCCGATCCTTTTTGCTGTTGTACCCATGCTACTTATATAACCATATAAGTTTGTTTCCTTCTTGAGCTGAAGCTTCAAATCCTCCATTCCCCCTATAATTCAAACCAATAAATCTTTTATTTTTATTTTAATAAAAATAATTTAATAAAATAGAATCCAATTATGATACATAAAACTAAATTAAATAATTTAAAATAAATTTAAAAACGATTTAAGCTAAGAAGTAATTGGTTTCTTGAGATTAAAAATGAAAATGAAAAAAAAAAACATCGAAATGGTTATTGGAGAGTGGAATGTTCTGCTCCATCATTTCTTTTCATTTTCTAATGCACACAACAATTCACCAACTTCATCATCTGCTAAGCCGCTCAAAACCCTGCCTGTTGTGGACTGTGAAATATTTAACTTGAGTTGCTGACTTGGAAAATCTAATGTGTAGTTCATTGGGTAACATCCTAGTAATAATTCTCTTCGGTTGGAATAACAATGGTATCATATAGAAGAAGATTGCTAAGGGAGTTGCTTGAATATTTGTTACTCCTTGCCTTACGAACACTGAAACCGTTACCTTCAATAACCAAGAGCCAATTGCAATTCATTCTGAGCTATTCATTCTGAGAAAAGAATGGACAGGATACAGTAATGCAATGTTCACGCCATACAATGGAGAAAATGGCAACAGAAGCGAGTGAATAATCGAAACAATACGAGTTCAATTTTTCTGTTGTGAAGTTATCATGCCTCGTTCCTGCCACACAAATAATTAATTCATTATTATTCGGCCAAAAGAAATCTCAACAAGATATAGCTCTTCATAGTTAGATCACGGCAGGATGAGAAATCTGTTGGTAATTGCTTGATTTAGGTGATATGGAGTTATATCTGGGATTCATATGAATTTAACTACCACGAACTTCAAATGTTGCTGATAATTTGCCATGTTAGTCATCCATATCTACATAGTTACTAATACGCCGAACTACCACGAACTTCAAATGTTGCTGATAATTTGCCATGTTAGTCAATCAAAGCTTTTATCCATATCTGCATAGTTACTCATACGCGTAGCAAGAATATCCTATTTTGATTTTCTTTTTTTGTTTTTTTGGTGCAAAAGAGATATTATCAGGTTCAAGGCATAATTCATTAATGGTTTAAATTTTGTTATGTTGTGCCCGAATATCCATGCGTTTTTGGAGTTCACATGTATATATGCATGCGTTTTTGGAGTTCACACGTAACCAAAATTCATTTACTCTTTTCAAGAAAACAAAAAATGTATAATGTTTGTATTTTAGATATTCTCAACGTTTTAATAAAAGGGTCATGGTAATTTAGATGGATATGATATATAGTTATGTTAATAACTCTTTACACATATTTCTTATTTTGTTTTGTTATATACATTTTAAATATTTACAAAATATTTTAATTATACATATATACAATATGTGTTACATACAAAACAATGGTTTTGTATTATTAAATATATTTACAATATCATACATATATATGTGTTACATACAAAACAATGGTTTTGTATTATTAAATATATTTACAATATCATATATATGTATTTTATGATGCTTTGTAATATGAGTGTTTTAATTTTGTTCTTTTGAAAATTTTGGCTGAATTTGTTTATTATTTATCATATATTTACAATGCATATCAAAATTTATTTACAATATGGTTAAAGAAAAATTAATTAATGATCCAACTTTTTTCCTATACAAGGGTCAAATGAAGTAAAAAGATGAACAACCCATAAGACTCAATATGAAATGTAACGGAATGTGGCAAACAATGGTGCAACATTGCTTCATTGCTTTCTTGTGATTAGTAAGAGAATATTGTCATGATCATAAAATCTAATCACCAATCACACAAGGAGCCTATTGCAATAGCCCATGCAAAAGCCACAAAGTCAAAGGAGTTAGAACACATCCAATCTTCAAAAAATCAATATTCACAACCATCTAATTCAAATGAGCTCAAACATATTTAGCTAGTGAGATAAAGACACGTTGAACTCACTTAGGTCATCTACATTCTACAAATCCAATAATAATATTACAAAATGATGAGTTAAAATGGTCCCCGTGTGAGATTTGAAAGTGAAAAATGGGGGGGTTGTGTTTTACCACAACAATGGCGACACACGGGAGAAGAACCAATTATCTTTGATTGAAGGCAGTGAACTTTAACTTACCCAAAGGTTAAAATTAATGGAGTTCATGAAACCGTCTAACAGTAAAACATCTCCATAGGTCACGCATAAATAGATTAAGTAAAAGGAGTTTGTAAAGATAAGTACTCAAAACAGATTTGAGTATAAGTCATGAATCCAAATTTGGAAAAAAAAAATTTAAAATCACCTCATATAAAAATAGAAGAAGGTAGAGATAGGAGTTTTTGATAAAGCATATATCCATTTTATGATTGTCTTTGACATTGCTTCGATGCCAGCAAGCCTGAAAAGTACCCCAACAAAGTTGCCTTTTATGCCATACAAGCCTAGTCCCGCTACTAGCGAGCGTCCATAGCCCCAACAAGTTTACTTGTATTTTCCATGCTTTCTCTTTAACCACTCTTTTGATAAGCGCATTTGCAAGCTTTTAGTTTATGATGCATTTGAGTGAAAGAGGTGTGATGGTAATAGAAATTTATGTTTAATGGACATAATACTTTCATAATGTTTACTCCAAATTCTTTCCCTAGAACTATCAATTAGAGGTTTTTATGTGGATGGGTGGGAGGGATCCATTGCGTTAAAATCAAATCAATTCTTTCCTTGTAAAAGTAAACTCAATCACTAAGTAAAGATGTGTGTTTCCTCATGAAAAATAATTGAAGCATGATAGTCTTATGATTCCATAAGGATATGCCTTTAATGATAAATGAAATTCACCGGAATAGATAGAGTTAAGAGATTTCCCATGTATGAAACCAGTGTTGGATCGAAAAGTCCTCTAGTTGAAAGTTAATAATATTACTAAAAGAATATGCACAAGGATTTTTAAGGGATCGAAAAAGATATATCATGAAATCAACTCCATGAAAAGGGGCAAAAAAAAACAAACTAGATCAAAATGAACAAGTTGATAAATCAAAAGCATGGAATCAAAATGACCCAAACAAGATGATGATGACTTGACATTAAAGCATTAAAATTGTGTTTATGAATATTCATCAAGTTGAATTATTGTCTTGTTTAAAGAGTTATTGTGTTCCTGAGATTATTAAAAAAAACTAATGACAAATTGTGATTAACAATTTCTTTTATGGGTTTTAACATGGATAATTTTCCTTAATTATGACTTACTTTAAAAACATATCATAACAATGATAAGGAGAAATATCAAATTAAGAAAAAATCCCTGAACAAGTCTTTAAGTACTTCTCCTTTAAACATTTTGTTTTCATCGCAATCGTCTTATTCACAAAAGTTAAGCTAATATAAACCTGCAAAAAGAATACCAAATATAAGAAAGAAAAACAGAATGGGAACAAACTAAAATAAAAACAAAAAAAATGATAATAATGATACATACTTGAAACAATTCGAGAAATGATTTACCTCATAGATGTTTGTTTTCTTCCATGTATCTTTTACAAATCATCTTTTATTCAAGCTCTAAAACAAAACGAAATTTAAACTATTCCTAAGCTAATCGAAAAAGAATTATGGCTCGTAAGATTAAACTTCCAATGTAACCAAGCGAACTCCTTATTATCTGCAAAAATATACATTAGATGTTTAGAAAAATATATATTTAATTATTAAATTATATACAAAATCCAAAAATCTTTATACATATTAATTCCTAAGAATGAAAATAGAAAAAAAATTATACTTCGAAATTTTATGCTAAAATGATTTTCTAACTGAAAATAAAATTTATCAAAATATATATAATCTAAAGGGTTAGAGATATTACCTTTAAGGATCCACCAAGGTTCTGTTTTTGAAAATTGTGAAATATGGGAAGTATTAACATCAATTGTTTTTAAGATTTTACAGAAATTTTCATTTTCCCTTATGAGACATTGATCGTCATCATGAAGAGAAAAAGAAGGAAAATCTTTAAAGGAATCTATTATATCAGAATCAAGACAACTATCCAACTCATGATTAATATTGAAAAATTGTAATAGAGTTTGATGATCTAGATCATAATGGAAGGGAGCAATTTTGAGCTTAAAAGTGAATCAAATGATCTAAACTCATAAATATCGTGATTATTGAAACTCACATCCTTTTTAAATGATTTGTAAGTATCTTCAATATTGTAGAAAGGATGGATAAAGGTTTCCATATTCATATCTATAAGTAATTGATCATTTAAAAATACCCCTTGGGTTTTATGATGTAATTCATTCTTAAGTTTTGAACTAGCAAATATTTCAACAGGTTGACACATACAATGATTAGGTTGCAAATAGTGATAACCAAAATGTAAGTTAGGTGAATTTTCTTCAAGATGATCATTTTTGTTTCCTTGGATTAATGATGTGTCATTTGTTGTCACAATAGATTTTAGCCCATTTTGAAAAGAATAATTATTGTTATGATTGTTCATTAAATCTTGTTATTGTATAGAATTTGATTCTATTGAATTCGGCTCATTATCATAAACATTAGGAGGTACCATAAAAATGTCTTCACATGTAAGATTCTCGCATGATGTTGATGGTTGAGGCAGGTTAGAATTTTCATTTAAGGATACAATAGGATCAATAATAGAAACAAGATGTATTGTTGGAGATTCCTCTTTGTGTTCTATATAAGTTTTTACATTATGTTTTTGAACAACAAAAGTAAATTTCTCAATCAAAATTTTCTTAGGAGGTAAATAGTCATAGTGAAATCTGTAGCATAATAACATAAATTTATCAAAAAGTTCGCTAACAATTTTATTATCAAAGATTGTAAATTAATCAAATTCTAAGCACAACTTCTCATAGTTGTAATTGTGTTGAGCAAAAACGAATCCCTGCATAAAGTGATTCCAAGAGTGAATACACTTAGCTGGTAGGATCTTGTACCATTCTCGAATCCTTCTTTGAAGTGTGAGAGTGAATAACCTGCAAATTTCACTGTCTTTAGTGATGTTAAAACATTTGCATTTATGTATAAATTGATGAACATGATCTAAAGCGAAAATGAAATTCTCACCATCATATTGCAGTTCATATATTGATTCAAGTTGTCTCTTGGGTATACCTCTCGTAGGTTTGCGTGAGTTAAAAGCATGACCCAATGTAGGAATGCAAATAGGAGGAATGTAGGAATGCTAGTTTAAAATGTTAAAACAAGATTTCATGCAGATTAACTAGCTTGGGCCCTCCTAGTGCCAAAAATGTTGATGCCTCGAAAATAGCCACCCTTGAATATCGTCCCTTATCCATTTGGATTAGTGGCTCTGATTGGTTTAAGTAGGTCTAGTCACCTTCTCTAAATCTCCGATGACTTAAAATATGAATTTCATTTATCAATGAAGAAGAGACATCAGATCAGTCCTCTTGCTGATTAGGCAAGAGAATTGATCTTTAAGCTGATCTGGGGCTCAGCGAATCCATGATTAACTTATGACTTACAATTAGCCTAACTATTGTGACCTAAATGACTTTAGAGTAGTAAATGAATATTAATGTTAATCCTATATTACACTAGGATAATGCTATACAGTAATGCAATGTTCACATTATACAGTAATGCAATGTTCATGCCATACAATGGAGAAAATGCCAACAGAAGCGAGCGAATAATGGAAACAATACTAGCTCAATTTTTCTGTTGTGAAGTTATCGTGCCTCATTCCTGCGACACAAACAATTAAATCATTATTATTCGGCCAAAAGAAATCTCAACAAGATCACGGCATGATGAGAAATTTGTTTGTAATTGCTTGATTTACGTGATATGGAGTTATATCTGGGATTCGTATGAATTTAACTACCACAAACTTCAAATGTTGCTGATAATTTGCCATGTTAGTCAATCAAAGCTTTTATCCATATCTGCATAGTTACTAATACAGGTGGCAAGAGTATCATATTTTGATTTTCCTTTTTTGTTTTTTGGGTGCAAAAGAGATATTATCAGGCTTAAGGCATAATTCATTAATGGTTTAAATTTTGTTATGTTGTGCCCGAATATGCATGCATTTTTGGAGTTTACACGTATATATGCATGCGTTTTTGGGTTCACACGTAACCAAAATTCATTTACTCTTTTCAACAAAACTAAAAAGGTGTAATGTTTGTATTTTAGATATTCTCCACGTTTTAATAAAAGGGCTATGGTAATTTATATGGATATGATATGTAGTTATGTTAATAACTCTTTACAGATATGTACATGTTTCTTGTTTTGCTTTATTATATACATTTTAAATATTTACAAAATGTTTTAATTATACATATGTATTTTATGATGCGTTGTAATGTGAGTGTTTTAATTCTGTTTTTTGAAAATTTTGGTTGAATTTGTTTATTATTTACTATGTATTTATAATGCATATCAAAATTTATTTACAATATGGTTAAAGAAAATTTAATTAATGATCCATTTTTTTCCTATGCAGGTGTCAAATGAAGTATAAAAGATAAAAAAACCCATAAGACTCAATATGAAATGCAAGCGAATGTGGTAGACAAAGGTGCCACATTGCTTTCTTGTGATTAGTAAGAGAATGTTGTCATGATCATAAAATCTAATCACCAATCACACAAGGAGCCTATTGCAATAGCCCATGCAAGAGCCACAAAGTCAAGTTGTTAGAACACATCCAATCTTCAAAAAATCAATATTCACAATCATCTAATTCAAATGAGCTAAAACTTAGCTAGTCAGATAAAAGACATGTTGAACTCACTTAGGTCATCTACATTCTACAAATCCAATAATAATATTACCAAACGATCAGTTAAAAGGGTCCCCATGTGAGATTTGAAAGTGAAAATGGGGGGATTGTGTTTTAGCACAACACTACCCCAGGCGATGTAGGCACCTTCTACTTCATGAACACTCAACATCACGGTTATGGGTCAATCACACAAAATCCTTGTCATTGAAGTCCATTTACTAGGCCGCACACTGTTAGTATCACAGTTGGTCACAAGAATTATAGGGTATTTCTATCCTCGGATCTTCATTTTTCATGGTAATTGGTCATCCACAAAACACAAAGGTCGCTTCATTTTCATTCACTCACTGCCTGCCTAGCGAAATCCCATCCCATTCCCGTTAGTACGTTGTTCCTCCGTACGATACACTTCATCGAAGTCCATTTTCTAAGACGCACACTGTCAGTATCACAGTTGGTCACAAGCATTACAGAGTATCTTTATCCACGGATCTCCGTTCATCATGGTTATGGATCATCCACAAACCCATACTTCATCGAAGTCCATTTGATAGGCCACGGGTTGTCAGTATAACAGTTGGTCTCAAGAATTATAGGGTATCTCTATTCTTGGATCTTCGTTCATCATGATTATAAGTTAACCACATAAAATGTTCTCTTCGGTGGCTCTTCATATTCAACAAAGGCTTCATAGAAGGAAACTTCATGCAATGGGGACCATTTCTTCTTAAGAAGGGAGGAATGATCCAAATAAAAAACGACATTAATCCATGGTATTCAACCACCCATGGTATTGTAAGTGGCATCCACCCATCATATTCATTCATCCATGGTATTTTCTCATGGTATTGTGACATCCACCAATCATATTCATTCACCCATGAAATTTACTCATGGTATTGTAACTGAAAAAGGCTATAAGTAACAAGTCACATTTTGTAAAAGGAAAGATTGTCCGCCACAATGTAACATTTATAGTTATTATCTGTTTTAATAAAAAAAGTTTCTTTATGGTTTTTTTATTGGATGTTCTCTTTTTCTTCTCGCAATTCAATTTTTCAGATCTTGGGGTTCTCTCACATAGATCTACTTAAATCTATTAGATATAGGGGGCCTCCCCCAAAGATGGTGGAGTGTTGGTCCATGTGGGAAAACGGTCCTGGCCATATTCCATATTGGGATGTAGTTTCTGACTAGCGTCAGGAAGTACTAAAGAGACTATTGAGGTGGAAATATCTTCCACAAATAGTGACACAAGTTCACCATGATGATCTACTTCTATAGAAGAAGGCACCTACCAAGGGTTAGGAGACCTATGGGATCTACAGGGGACATAAGAGACATTATGTGCAGGAGTAGTGGTAGAAGAGGACGAAGGAGTGTCAGATGGTGGTAATTGAGGAAAGATACCCACAAGGGATGAGATTTTGAATAAGCCTGTGCCAACACTCTCATAATGACTAGGGTGATCTCCATCAAATGGGGTGGAATTCCTCATAGTGGTAAGTTGATATAAGGACACAAAATATCCTAAATGGTCAATTATCATGATATTTCCTTCATGGGGAAAGAAAATAACATAAAATACTGAAGAAACAGCAACAGTCATAGCATAAAATTAACTACGACCAAGGAGCAGGTTATGATCCAAAGGAGCATCGATAACATCAACATCGATGTAGGAATTCCCCACCCCACCTAGCTCAATGGAAAACTTGGGAAGAACCCCCTTAGGTATGAAATGGTGCCCATAAAATGCTTCTAAAGTAGTAGTGGACTTGGCGAGTGTGGAAGAGTCGAGAGATTTCCAAGATGATGCTTACATGACACAAGTAGAAGAGCCTTCTTCCACCAAAGTGCAATGAAAATCCCTATGAAAGATGCACATAATAATTTAAATGGTGATCTAGTGAGAAAGTTGAAAGGCAATCTTATCAACATTGAATATGATGAGATTTGAGGCAGAGGGATCCACCCCCTTCAATCGTAGATAACAAGGCTTTGCATTACTGAGAGAATATCTGCAAAACCTCCAAAGAAAACATGGCACAAGGAGATTGGGCTAAGTCCTCAACAATACTATAATGTTTGGCTTCCCGTGGAGATATATTTTTTGTAGTCTTGCGAATGACACCCTTAGGTGGGTGATAAAATGGCTCCACAAGCTTATCTTGAGAGTTCCAGTGGAAGTAGCTAAATCTGGTAAATCAAGAGAGTTTAAAAAGGGATTATGAAGCTAACTAAATGAGTCATAGGTAGGATATATTCCTGACCAACTGTGAGGTTATGCCATGTACTAATCCTAAGGAATAGTTTGTTGACACTGGTAAAAACTTGTCCCAACATATAAAGGATGTGGGCCAACATGACCAGAGTAAGGAGCTTCCCCCCTAGGGTAGGTTCACCTAGAGAGAAAAGGACCCCCGAAAGAATTTCTTCTAACAAGTTTGTACTCTATACGAAATTATGGACCACTTTGTGTAGCAAAACTAACATAAAGAAGATGAATCATAGTTGTGATGGTTTTGACAAAATGGTTTCCCCTAAGTAAACCAACCACTCTAAGAATTGTACTAGAGGGTGGCATCCCTCCAAATAATGAACTATAAATGGCTTGGGAGATATTAGAAGCAATGTTGCCTCTAGATTGCCTAGGAGAAATAAATGACCCTCCCCACAAATTTCCAAAGGTTACCATACCCATCTAAGGAACAAGAACAATAGGTTGAGCAAATCTAGGAGTAAAAATATATGATCCTATAGATTGACTAGGATTAACTACTATAACCGGTATAGATGAAAGGATAGGCATAGGAACATTAGGGAAATTCGAAGGATCCACAGAGGAGGCTAGTGGAATACCCCAAGAGGATGTGAGAGGTGTGGAAGGAGGTGCAGGTCTGACTATATTTAGTGGTGGAAATGGTGACATGAAAGTTAAGCCTAAAAATTTAGATGATAAATTGGAACTAACCATGACAAAAAAGGAATGTATGTGTATGAAGGTGTAGAATCGGCAGGGTTCAACCACAGTAACGCTATTCCTAAAGGATCAGTCAAAGGTGGATTTACGGGAGAGATGCAATCGTCCACCAATGTCTTAATGGATATCAAATAACTACTGGAGCACAAGGTATAGAATCCACAACTATGGGTTGGTCTAAGTATTTAACACTGGCATGTACTCTCTAAGTATAAGTAATAAGTCCACCTCATTAAGGAGGAAAACTATGAATTCAACGTGTTTGACAACGATTGGTTTTAAACAGGGTGAATAAACATATATAAACTAAATAAAATTAGTACAAACACCCCTAAGGCCAAACTACTGAGTCGGACCAAAGAGAACACATTAGAAAATTTCTGACAAGGTGGTCACACACAAAACAAATAGAAAAAATTTAGAGGTGGGATATTTATACTAGCGGCATTCTTCCAAACACTTTTAGCTACAAATTTGGTCCAAGTGCCCTTATTAGTCATGGGGCACACCCCAAGAGGACTGAGAGAGTATTACTAATATCTATCCTAGAAACATAGAAGATGAGCATGACCTTGCACCTATGTATGAGCCCTAAAATAATGGCCACTAAAGTCACTGGTGAGCCCTGGTATTGCACCAAGAGTGCTCCAACTCCCAGAGGCCCTTCAACTATATTTATTAAGCCGAGGTTCATACACACTTCGAAGTAACAATTCTATATACATACTAGATGGAATTCTACTCATGCCACCCTCAACTAGGTCAATTTATTGTTAGGGATCCAAGACCATTATTCTAGTGAAATAGGGAATATTAACTACTAAAAGCATGATTCAAAAGCTAGTCCTAGTGTAGAAAAATAAATGTTGTTCAAATCTAACTTGTAAATTTTGTCAACCTATAAATTCTACTGAACCAATCCATGAGAGAACACAAGAATTATGCTAATTTCATAAAGGAAAACTACACTAATTTCAATCAACCATCTAGCTATCAAAATCACTTGAAAACAAAAGATTATTCTACCAATTCACAATTCAAGAATTCATGCATCATTTATCTATTTCAATCACTTGCAGATTAAGTAATTTCCTAATTGCCAAATATGTAATGAAGAAACTAATGTTATTTTATTTTGCAATAAAGGAAAGGGAATGGAGGGAATGGGTTAGGTGCTACCTCTAATCATGGAGTCTAGGATGGGGGTTTAACCTACTCCTATACTAAGCTACTCTCCTAGTGCAAGTCAAAACAAGGGCAAAAGAGGCTACATCAGGAAGTTGGTATAGAATTCGTGTATTTCTACAAGAAGTCCTGGAATTCTACAAGATTTTTTTGTGATGGCTTGTAGGGTAAGGATGATGGGATAACGTGATGGAAATATTGATAAAGGTTGTGGGAAATGTATGGAAGGTGACCAACACCAATATTGGCTTATTGGGGCCTAACCCAAGTTCGAAAGTGTTTTAGCCAAACAAATCCTGCACTACCAGCCCTTTTAGCAACAATCTGTGGAGCGCAGACTGAAGTCTCACTCGAGGTAGTAAGGGAGGGTGCTGGAACCAAGTTTTCGTACCCTAGGGATGTCTTGATGAGGTCTTGAGAGGTCGCAAACCAATCTGTGCACTCACGCAATGCTGCACAGTTGTTTGATCCTCGCGTAGCTCTGCGCTAAGACACTTCCTAAATTCCTTATTATTACCATTATTATAGATATGATTTAATTCTTAGAGTCTTAAGAAAACATTCTATAGTTATAACTAGCACGTGCAACCATAAATCTTAAAGATATGCATAAAACCATAACATAGGAATAATCATACAGATCTGCGACCAGATGCACAATAATTCAGAAATATGTATCTTTATTAATTTTCTGTTCAATACAACCCAATTCCACCCTATGCACTCAGCTGCAGGGATTCGCACACATAGCTGTGGACTCAACCAGGCCTCTGCGTACACAACTATAGAGCCTACAGTAACTACTACCAACCATGACACAGACTTACCAACTCGGAGCGAACAACCCCTTACACTTCAGGTCTGATCAAGAATTACCAAAAGATTGACTTTTAAACCTAAAGACCTACTCTATTTATACATTTCCATGGTTCGTGGACCATGGGTAGGCTGACTCATTTT
Source organism: Pinus taeda (assembly GCA_000404065.3). Lineage (NCBI taxonomy): Eukaryota > Viridiplantae > Streptophyta > Pinopsida > Pinales > Pinaceae > Pinus > Pinus taeda. The sequence continues at coordinate 107,791 of APFE031520358.1, forward strand.
CTATTATCTTACATTTTTCTTTAGTGGACAACCCTTTGACTTGACTTATTACAATTCCCACTCCCTGCACTTCATGGAACCTTTACCATACTTTTACCCAAAATTGTGGGCTTTAAGCCCAAAAACCATTACGCGGGAGATCCATTGCCCAACAAGCTCCCAACACAATCATCATGACTCGTCCTGAGTCACTCGGCTGGTGTGGTGATCTTCACGCGGAGGTTATCCAGCAACTTCTGTGCTTCGCTTACCTCTGCAACAAATTCTTCCGCCATCTGCTGTACTCATTGTGCACGAGCCTCTGATACGTCATTATCAACTTCACTTTCTTGTCTGAGTTCGTAAACTTCTTGCATGTGTGCTAGCTTTCCCTTGATGTTGGCGGTGACCAGGAATGCCTCATCAAGCCAGGGTTGGATGCATTCTTTAAGCACTCTTATTTCTGGCGAGCGACGTCAACTTCTTCCTTGAGAGCCTGGGCCTCCCTCATCTTGACCAATCACTGAGTAATGGAAAGCATTTGCACGGTCCCCTAGACATTATCATAGGCCTGCTTCAACTCTCGTGCTTTGGTCTCTAACCCCTATAATGTTGGGTCTTCCTGTAGTGAAGTGACTGTGATAAGTGACTAATCTAACAAACCGGTGCACTCCTATATGGCACGTGCTATTGCTTCCCGCCCAGATTAGATGGCGCGTTTCCGCTTCTCTCTAACCTCTGGTGGTGTAGAGGGCTATGCCTTGAGTCTCAGTTCTGTGATCTACAAGCTAAGGTCCAACTGGATCCTCGCTGCTTCCTCCTTTGCTTCGCGGAATTCACTGGTCAACTTGTGGATCCGTATGCCTACAGGTAAATCTGTTGCAATCTCGAGCTCAGGGGCATGACCACATGCTTCCTCAACAATTTGCTCCAATTTCTGATTCTATGCTACTACTTCATCATGTTGGAGGCTCAACAGCTCAATGTTAATTCATTGCTCACTTAGCATTTGTATCGCACATCCTTCCCTACCACGTAGCTCTCTCGTTGTGCCATCTTGTAGCTAGTATAAGATTTCTCATGGGAGGGCAGCCAAGTTTAATCCAAGTCTTGTGGGCTGGCCTACCACAACTCTATCTTCTGCGTTGTCTATTGTCAATGCTCCTCGGTGTCTTAAATGGGTCATTTTGTCATGAACAGTATCTGCAATGGTCACCTTCCATCCTATACATGTGTTAGTGCAATCCCTTGTACGTGGACGCATCCTATATTTGATACTGATTTTATGCTCCATGCCCGAGCTGCACAACTTCCTTACAGACTCCTTTATAGTCCCGTGCCCTCTTCCAACTGCTTGGGGCACTGAGACTAGGCTTCCTATAGATAGTCAGGTGGTCGCACCCCTGGTGCGAGATTTCGATTTTCCTGCTAGCCTGGGTTGCGGGCACCCTTCGAGTACCTTTGTATCCAATATCGCATCTTACTCTTCTGTATATGGTATGCTCCCTTCTTTAGTAAGGTGTGGTTGCAGCCATGATAGCAGGGTCGTAACTAGTTCCAATGCAGTAGTAGAGCCAGCTGGGCCTAGTCTTAGATTCATGCAGTCCGCTTTTGTGACTCAGGTTTTAATTTTGCTGATTTCTTCATCCAATATCACGCTTTTCCTCCTCAACCTTGCCCATTCTTCATCAAGTTCATGAAGTTTCAATCTCCCACACCGAATGGCTTCCTGTAACTGTCGAATTCCTTAAACCAGGTCCTTGCATTCAGTCCAATTTGGTGGGTTGTGGTTGGGGAACTTCTCTTCATTTCCCTGGTTTCATCTTGTATAATCGCTGACAGGGTCATCTTTACACACCTCTTTTTTCTTATGGTCCTATGGGTCCATCGAACCTTGGGTATGTGTAGATGCCAATTGGTTTGTTTCATCCACCGAACTCTGTTCAGGATCCCGGATGTCTTTTCGAATGCTCCGTTGTGAACGACTGGTGGAATGCATCGCCTTTCCCACTGCTGCATCGGGTTGATTTTTTATGCTTAGTTGGGAAGGTGGTTGTGCAACATACATCTGCATCCCTCACAACAGGTAGGTGCTCAAACTGCTTCAACCTTGCTATCTTGAGCATGGTCGACGCTGGGGACCTCCAAACTATACATGCACCTGCCTTCTACCTTTGCACCAATTCCACCTATTCTTCTGATGTGTACTCTCCCCTTGTACAATTATTGTGCACAATGCCCCTTTTGGCACAGTGTGATACCTCGACTCTATTATTGTAGTCCCACAATGGTCTACGTATCCTTCACATTTGTCAAACCATTATTTGCTGGCAGTTTCCTTTCTTCGATCGTCAAGTGTCGCAGTGACCTAATCATCATATTACAATTTAGCGTTGTTACTTCATGTAATCGGTTCTACCATCGCTCTATTTTTTCATCTAATTCTAACATGCAGGAACTATCCCACCCCCATGAAATTCGCCTGTCCAGTGTCAGATTCATTCGATCCTGGTCTTGCGCCGTTATTTGGTAAATGCAGTCTAGTTCATCATTACTATCCTCATTGTGCACAGGTTCAGTGTAGTGTGCTCCTTCGACTGGATCCAGAGGAACTACTACATGTAGAGACTTTTTCTCGAATATCATTTTTCTTCTTTTTAGGTTGATGAATCCATTCATGTGCATGGCACAGTCTATCCCTAACAATGTGGGGTAAGGGTTACTGTCATCCACAATTTCTATTACCTAAAAATCTGTTTGTATGCTCGCGCCTTCGATGTTCACCATGACTCCTTGCAATCTCCCCATGGGCAAGATCTTATGTTGGTTCACCATTTGTAATTGAATAAGAGACCATTGTAATGCGGGCCTGCCCATGCATTTCCATGTCTGTTTAGGTAGCACATTCACATCCGAACCTAAGTCCAAGATGACCTGATCCATCTCAAAGATGTCAATTTGTGCTGTCAATCGCATTTCCCAGGCGGTGCGCAAAGCATGCTTTCCTAGTTTTTGGACCACACATGGTTCGCCTGACCCTGTGCACTTGGTTATTAGCTCCTGTAATCCCTTAAATACTTTATTGTCCCTTAGTAGCTTCATGCAAGTCTCTAAAAAGGTAGTTAGCATAGAAGGATCCATTTCTGGTTTAGTTTGATCCTTACTACCTGAAGTAGAGGCCTCCATGAAGCTCTTCTTAGCTTCCATAAATGTCTCCTTTGCGCGTTCCAAGTCAAACTTAGGTTGCTTTGTAGGAGCCTTGTGAACCCATGTATTCTTCTCAGGTTTCTTCCCCTCCCCTATGGTTGCACCACTTCTAAGAACCATGTTCACGTTGGGGTCTTCTTCACGTGGTTCAGACCTCATCATTTGGATGTTCTGCATTGGAATAGTCTGAAGCACTCCTTTCTCATGCATATGTGCAATTAGTGTGGGGAAATCTAGCACTTCATGATCAAACTGATAACAATACAAACAACATGTTCTGGTCGGGTTCATATAGTCACGCGCATAGTGCCCCAGTCCTCCACAATTGTAGCAGATTAACTGTTCATAGCCTCGTTCGAGTCCCATTCCTCCTTGTTCCCATCCTCATCCTTGGAACCCACCGTGCGCTATTGTGGTGGTTGGATCCTCACCTCGCGCCTCAATCTGCATCCTGTAGGTAGCTATTTGACATAAACAATTCATAACTTCGATAGTTTCATTCATCATGACCCACCAATCTACAAAAATTACAAAATAGCTGCTGGGGGGTCTGTGTAAACTTCTGCAATAGATGACAGTTTTGTGTTGTGTGCTTTCCTCCCACCTGATAAATCATGCACCAAAGCATGGGTATTGCACTTGGTCCTCCTTGTGCCTGTGGTCTCAACGGCTTTGGCCCCCCTGCCAAATAGTTCATGAATATCGGACAATGATCCTTATCATGGCCCTGGCTTCTACATTTTATGCACCACACTTCTTCTCATGCTTCTGGCCGGGGTGCCCTATCCTATTTCAAACTCTGCTTCTCCAAGCATAGGTTTTGTAGTTGCACATGGATCTATTGGACTCCCAACCTAGGATCCTATGTCGAAGTTTCATGCAACCTCATCACGATTTCCAATTCTTCTACTTGGGTTGAAACCTTCTGCTGTGATAACGTCATCCTCATATGTGGTGTTAGAGATGCCACAAACCACATGCAGTGTTGCGTATCCGTCAGCGTCATGTTAGCCTCACGGATCGTGCTCTTCAGCCTCTGATCTAGATCCCAGGGGGATTCACCTAGAAGCATAGCAATCTCCTTGAATTCAATGATTGATTGTGTCCCCGATTTCGGTTGGCTAAATTATTTGTTTAATGCAATCTGGATTTCTGCTATTCCGGCATTCATATGATCATTTGAGTGCTTAATATACCAAGTCAGTGCGCGATCCTGCAGTGAACTTACCATGGTGGCCTTCTTAATGTTATCATCTGTAACTCAGTGCGCTTCCCATACTACTCTTACTATGAACCAAAACAGATCGAGATCTTCGTTCCCTACCCCTTTGAATACAGGCAACTTAGTCGCGATCATCATGCGACACCACTAGTTTGGTGGAGGTGGTGTGGGCAAAGATGGGGGTGAAGAAGGTGATGGGAGCAATGGCATTAGTGGGGATGATATCTATGGAATTCATTACTTGATCAAACTGACCGCACCCCTCGGAGAGACCCAAGCATGCTCTTCGTCACTTGCTCATGGCGGTGAAATTAAAGGAGTAATTCCTAACCCTTCGATACCTTTGTAGGTCTTTCCACTCTGTGTCGTTCCACTCATTAATGGATTTGCATCACCTTTTTTTCACATAACAACATCTTAATCTAGGTATTCAACGATTTGATGTACTTACCTCACGGTCCCTTGAGAAAACGTTTTTTTGCTTCGCTATAGCTAATAGTTGTGTCTTTCACAATTTCAGTGATAAAGCCTCCTACGATCCGATCCAGCGACTGGTCTACAACCCGCGCGATCTTATCTTCAGATGCTTCTAGCCTGCGTACCAACTCTAGAGTCCAAACTATGGGTTGATCAAGCTTACACCTTCCCTAGTTGTCTGTTAACCTCACAATCCACTCATACAGTTTTGAAGAGAAAGATGCGAAGAAGATCCTATGGATTTCTATATATACATAGTGATCCAGCCACCTCTTTTCAGATATCTGCAGGGTTTTGTTTTCCTGTACCACAAAATCGTGAAGCTTATGATCCAACCAATCTTCAATCTCTTTCTTCGTAGGGTTCTAGTGTTCCGACATCAGAAATCCCTTAGGTAGATCCCGGTCCCAAAAACGGAACCATTTGTTGGCTTATTGGGGCTTGACCCAGGTTTGGAAGTGTTTTAGCCAAAACAATCCTGCACTACCAACACTTTCAGCAACAATCCGGGAAGTGCGGACTGAAGTCTCACCCGAGGTAGTATGGGAGGGTGTTGGAACCAGGTTTCTACACCCTAGGGATGCCTTTATGAGGTCTAGAGAGGTCGCGAACCAATCTACACACTCACGCAATGCTGCACAGCTGTCTGACCCTCGCGTAGTTCTGTGCTGAGGCACTTCCTAGATTCCTTATTATTACCGTTATTATAGATCTGATTTAATTCTTAGAGTCTTAATCAAGCATTCAATAGTTATAACTAGCGCACACAACCATAAATCTTAAAAATATGCATAAAACCATAATATAGGAATAATCATACAGATCTGTGACCAGATGCACAATAATTCAGAAATATGTATCTTTATTAATCCTTTGTTCAGTACAACCCAATTCCGCCCTGCGCACTCAGCTACAAGTGTCTGCACACACAGCTGCAGAGCCTACACTAACTACTACCGACCATGACACAGACTTACCGAATCAGAGAGAAAAACCCCTTACACTTCAGATCTAATCAAGAATTACCAAAAGATTGAATTTTAAACCTAAATCCCTGCTCTATTTATACATTCCCATGGTTTGCAGACCATTGGAAGGCCAACTATTTTTCTATTATCTTACATTTTTGTTGGGTGGATAACCATTTGACTTGAATTATTACAATTCGCACTCTATGCACTTCATGGAACCTTCACCATACCTTTACCCAAAATTGTGGGCTTTAAGCCCCAAAACCATTATGCAGGGGATCCGCTACCCAACAATCGCTAGTCAAGCCCAACACTTTAGGAAGTCCAGCTTTGGGCTAAAAGGGTTGCTCACGGTGACACAAAAATAGAGATCAAGAACATTGGTTATAATTCATCAAAAGAGAATGGAAAAGTCCTGGATGGAGGTGGTGAAAAGATCCCTTTCCTGCATATCCAATAGTCCTGGAACATCACATGCACCTTTTCTTCTTTTCATTTGAAAAATATTACAACCAATGGTGGAAAAGATGAGTTGAATTTAGAACCTATGTAAATGCCCCTAAGAACTTGATTTACATAGTGAATTAACTTCTAAGCTACAATAATCATATGTCAAGCAAGATAAAAATGTAGAATTTTCCAAGAAATCACACAATGTTTTGGGATATGAGGGTGGACTCCTCTAATCATGCTCCCATGAGAGATATGATATAGAGGCCATAATCACAAAATTTTTAAGGAACTATACTCTACTGAAATTCAGAATCTAATCAAACATTCTAAGCTAAAATAAATATAAATACATAAGAGGTACCTATGTTGCTAGGGTTGGACCCAAACCAAAGAGATTCAACCCTTTGGAATAACTTAGTGATGGATCAAAATGAAAGTTTTCATTATCATTGTAGAAATGTCAAATAAAACACAAAAATAGCAACCGCAAGTGCTTGAGCTCAATATCCTCTTAGATACAAGAAAAATTCGAATCCTAATGAGTTTGTTAGCATGTTTATTTATACAAAAGGGTAGCTACCAAAAACTCCCTAGAAAATATAGATGTTTGTCTTTGTTGAATTGTACTAGCTTGGCTGCCAATGACCTCAAGCTAATGAGAGGTAGAATGGTGATGTTTGATTGATTGAAGGAGTTAAGGAGTTGAAAAATCTCCTAGAATCTCTCCTTGTTGTCTACTCCGAGATCCTAAACTCAAATTATCTCAAAAATGCTCCAATTCCTGTATTTAAGACATATTAGGCCACATGAAATAGAAATACATCTTTTACTCCTCTCACTAAGCATAATATAACAAAATTTGTAAATAAATGTGAGAAAGAGGTGATTTTAAAGCTGGAGGATGACATTGTGACACTTGTTATATACCTATTGATGAGGCTCATCATCACAACCATACTAAAATTGTTGCCGATCCTATGAGAAACTCAATCATCTATGTCCATGTCTTTCATGGCCTGGGTAGCCTCTCTGACGTCCCAAGGTTCTATAGATGTTGTGCCCTGTTGAGGATAGAAGCCTGTGTCCTTCTCTATGTCTTCCCACTAATTCCTTCCCTCTTCTTCATTCGTTCCTTCTTGTAAACCCAACAGTAAAGGTGGATTGATCTGGAGTCCAATCCAGTTTATTTTTAATCCTCACATGATCCTTTTCTACAAGGGTTTCCTTTTAAATGCATTCCTCAATATTTGAGGAGAGTGATACTCCATGATTTCGAGACTATGGGGTAAGGCATTCCATCTTCTATAGCATGTTCGATGGCTTTCTATTGCTAAAAACCTTAGTGTGTCTTCAAAATGTGAGATGACCTACCCTTGGGTGGGAAGTTATCTAGGTGCTAGATCAACATCATTGGAGATGATACTATGAGTACTAATTATAGTCATTGGGCTATATGCTCTGCCCTGATTTAGAGTGACTGTTATCTCAAAATCAAGCCTGATAGGCTGCTGGTCAGGATGACTCTAAGTAACTATTTCAAACCAAGTTTTTGACTAAGGCTTAGCCTCCTTAGCCTGAGAGGGCTCTCTCAAAGGGGTTTATGATTTTGATTAATGATAAGATGGCTAACTCTTTTGATGTAACAACATAGACAAATATAATGGTTGGATAAACATTTTATAAGTTCCCATTGGGCCTATGGAGTCAATCAAGCTTCTGTAAACAATGACACTACCTTTTCATAGAAGTCAGGGCACTTAGCATTTAAATGTTCATAATACAACTTACATAAAACCACAGCTCACACATGCATACAGGAAGTCAGAGCACAATCAGTGAATTCTGAGTGATTATGCATCCATGCAACTGAAAAAAGACATTAAGGGAAGAACAAAAAACATATTCTGAACATGACAAATCCTTCATGAATCCTGAGAAGGAAAGTAGATGCTTTGTATTACTGAAAAATGGTCTTTACATAAGCTTAAACAATACTTCTGCTGTCAAATTTCCAACCCTCATTACATTGATGTCTCAGCTATATATAATCCTTATTCTAACTGATTCGAGTTTCCTCCTAGAGCATGAGGGGAATTATAATAACCCGATCCTTATCTCTAAAGACGCCTATCAACTATTTAACTGTCTATTAAATACAAATAAACTGTTGACTGTAATTTTTTAAAAAGTCCTAAATCAATTATGACTCTAACTCTATCTTCGTGCCATAGTGGCTACTCTTCGTCCTTTGACACCTGGTGCTTTTTAGATTTGGCTGAGCTGGATATTAAATATGCCATATTGGCGCTTTAAACGCTGAATCCCTATCTGCCCGTGGTATTCGGAGATGTCCCCTGCTTCTCGGCTTCTTTTTTTTCATAATTTGCTCGAACGTGAACAACATCTTTCTGAGCTTTTAATATCCCAAAGAATGGAACGTGGTCACGTTTTAGATATGTTGTAGGCTGTGGTGATAGACAGGTGTCCCTTTTTCAAAAACTCCCACTCATAAAATCAACTGTCTGTCTGCATTTTTTTTTAAAAACATCATCTACAGCAGTTTCGTAGCGCGCTACGAAACTGTTGTTTTATTTAAAATAGTTTGATTTTTTAACCCGAGAGCTCATATCATCCAATCATCATTTTCCAAAAACTCCATTTGATGCTTCACATGTGTAGCAGGGATTAAGACATATTCAAAACACTAAGATTAAGCAAAATTAACAAAATTTTGAGACATAACCCTTTCCTGAACAGTGAATTTATTTATTAGGTAACGGGCTTAGCTCTGCCTTCAGGTCTTCAACGACTTTCTTTAATTGGTTAATTTCTTCCTCAGCTGCTTCTATTTGGCTTTTCATGGCTGCCACATAATCTCCTTGAGATGTGATGGATGCTTTACTTTTGCTGTTCTTTTGCTGAGGTCGTGTTCCTTCCCCTGTTTCCTCTGTCCTGGGCAGTGCTTCCTGTACCTGCTGGAAATTTCTAGTCATAGGTCTTCTTGGTTTAAAAAAAAATTCCTGGGTTGGCTCATCAAACTTAAGCCTTTTTGAGGCTTTGGTTTTCTTAACCTTTACCTGTGGTGACTGTGTCAAATCAATCTCAATCGGTTTAGACTGTTCTAACTCAATAGCCTGTAATAGATCATTTAGGCTTGCCTTAGACACAGGGCTTACCTTAGACATAGGGCTCTCCTCGACAACTATAGCTTTGCCTTTCTCTTTATTAATTTGGCTTCTTGTCCTCACCCTTGAGACTGCTTCAGGTTTACTTGCTTGAGGTACAGTCTTCTTCTTACCCTGAGTTTTCTCTTTTGTTGATTGCTGGGGCTGTTCTTGAATGACTAACGGCTTCACTGGTTTTGGTGGCTATGGTTTGGTTTTCTTTTTGGCTCTTGCCTCCCTTTGAAGCTCAGCTATTGTAAACTCTCTAGCTGGTTGAGGAGTAAGACCAGTTTTACTTTGGAAACCAGCCATGAAGATAAAAGAATTCCAGTCTCGGCCTATCTTCTGGAGGCTATCTAAATCAGCAATTTAATCAGACCATGATGAAATAAAGATGTCTCACAGTCCTCTTTCCTGAGCTACACCTTATCACACATTTTACTTAGGCTGCAAAATAAATAAAACGGAATGTCTATGGATACTTTCTCGGTAAAATGCAAGAGCAGTTTAAAATGATAAGGATAAACCTTATTGTACCTTCCTTCACAGGTCAAATACTTCTGAATGCAGGTAAGAAGAAGGGCATAATGTTCCTTGAGATAGTACCTGGGCACTGCTTTTGTGTAATCCTCATTTACATATGCCTCTTTTAAGAACTCTTTACAAGGATTCCTATCAAATTTAAAATTATTGAACCATTCTTCCTGTCCTCTTGGTATCTCGGTTACAGCAGCTATGGCTTCTGGAGAAACCGATATCTCTAACATGGCAACCTTTGAATTCAAACCGGTAAAATTAAGCGCAAATTCTTTTGTTACCTGTGCATGCCCTCCTTGTAGCCTTTTACAAAATCTCCAGCACTCGGCATCTTTAAACGCCTTCTTCACGCCTTCATATCTCAAGGTTATGTCCAGGCCTTCAGGTTCATTCCTTTGACATTTGCCGGACCTGCACTCCTTTCTCTCCATCTTCACTTTGAAATCTTCACAGCCAAATTCCTACTTTGAAATCTTCACAGCCAAATTCTAACAGCTCCGGTCGAGATGGTGATACAGCAATACAGCTCCTCTTTTTCATTCAGCCTCGCTTGTAATCAGGCTCGCTTGAACAGTCTCGCTTGAAATTCAAATTGAAACATGACTCATCACTCATGCAACACTCACGGCCATTATTAGGACTATGCACGGTGAAATCTCTTGGGAATGAGATTTCTGTGCATATCAAAAATCTATTGGTGGATTAGCGGCAAATGAACGTTCAGGCATGATTTCAAGAGGTACTCAAACTGACATGAGTGGACGGACATGCTGACTCACCTATGGACTTGACATTGCAGGAAAGATTCGCTGCGGAATGCACGAATCCATGATTTCGCAGCGCTGTTAGTTATATTTTTTAATGATGCGCTGCGAAACTGCTTAATCATTACGCACTACGAAACTGCTAGACTATGATTGCGCTGCGAAATGGGCAAATAAGACTGCGCTGCGGAATCACTAAAAGACAAGGTGACTTGGCATAGACATGACATGACTATGGAATAATGATGAGTGGAGGAAAGCCAATAGGAGCAGAGTCTGATTTAAGCTTAAAAACCTTTAAAACTCCGATTCCTAAGTGAGACAAATAAAAATGAAAACAGTTTAAACATAGACCTTTGTCATCGGACTAGGGCATGTAACTGTATACATCAAACCTTTAGTTCTAAGTGATAACAGGATAAATGTTCAGTTGAATTTAATAAGACTCAAATTCGCATTTTGTATCTAGTAGGTGGGGCTTCACCCAGAAAAGAAAACTTTGAACACAGTTAGAGAAACTGAGAGAATACCTCGATCATTATAATTCCTAGATCATGTCTCTTCTACTTAGACTCGATGTGATTTAGGTATTTATTTTGACTCCATTTTCCTTTAATAATGAGGAATGAAACCTTAATTATTACATGAGATTTTCCATTATGTTTAACTAAATAATATATGCTCTTCTTTCTGTGTAGGGTGTGAAGTCATTTGTGAGGGAGTCAAGGAAGGCTATATACCATCTAGTGTTTTAGCTACAAGAGACAGTCGATGCCATATTGTATAAAAATATATGTCTATGGAGGGGGCAAGTCAGAGTGATCATGACCATATCCCTAAAATGGATTCTCACTCACACGGTAACCCAAAGAGTGGTACTCCTAAATTATCAAAAATGGACCCGAGAAAGAAGAGGTTATGAAAAATTCAGAGGAGGAAGATAAGTACACAATCAGAGCTATTGATTGCAAAGAACAACAAAAAAAACATATAGGGGGTGAAAACATACAGTGTGACAGCATATGGAAGGGACGAGAAAGAGTCGAATCGAGGTCAAGGTGGTGTTGGAAAGTCTCTACAAGAAAGTTGAATCAAATGATAAATTAATCAACAATTTAAGCTTATCATTCCCAACACTTCTTGATTATTATAATTTTGGAGTCTCATAATAAAACCTACATAATAGAGGAAGGTCGATGAATGAATAAGAACATGGTGAGGGACAAATATCTCTCATAGTCTTGAACATAAAATCAAAATAACAGTACAGATGTTTTACTAAAACAACAATGGACCTAAAATATCTAGATCTTCTATATTCAAAACCCCGATTAACTCAAATAAAACAAATTTTTTATGTGAACGAATATCATACTCATTATATAAAACATCGCAAAAGAAGAAACCTCAACCACAAAAGAGACCTTGAGATTCCTTGTTCTATGTTTGTTGAGGGCCAAGTCCAACGAAATTATCCCCACATCATGAAGCAAGAACATAAACCCCAACAATAATATATTTCTCATTCACTCTTCTCGACAGAAAGACCACTAGTTTTACATTCCCTGACATAGGATCCCGTGTGCTCCCGATGCCCGGTAGCTCAATGATGATATCATAGATGAAGTTGGAGACCAACAAGAAATAGGTTAACAAGACGAGGAGAAGACAGTCGTGGCTGAGGGTAGGGAAAACGATGGCATGTTTAGCGGCATGCGGGGTACTCTGAGAGCACCGTAAGGAAGCTTAAGATGAAAATGAAGAGATCATTGCAGATGACCATGCTAAGTCTTAGCTTGATGATGCCAAGCTTCGGGAGGAACCTTTGTCGACATTTTTCCAGGGACAGGATTTTGCTCAGAGATGAAATTTAGAACGACTGAATTAAGTGTGAGAGTTTATGTTTTTGGCAGAGGAAATTATCTTTTCCCTCGGTCACTTGGATTTTCATGTGCCTTTTTAGGTTGGGTTACCTGAAACCATGCTGCCTAAATAATGAATCTGCTATTAAAACCTACAAAGATAAAATTCATCCAATAATGTATAACTGAATTTAATTAAGTTTTAATTAAAAAATATGGAAGAAGATCATGGATTTTATTAGTTTTAATTAAAAAATATCGAAGAATATGATGCATTTTATTAACTTTTTATCTGAAATAAATATTATTCCATACAAATTGAAAAAGTTCATCCTCTTCGAAGTATGACATAATTTTCACTTAGTATATGACATAGTTTTCATTTACATAGCATTGTTTAAGGTTAATTTTTTATTTAATTAAGAGACTCAAAACCTCATTGAAATTTTGGTGAAAATCTTATTGGAATTTTGATAATAGCTAAACTGTATCCAATGTTATGACTTCCACTAGAGTTTTGAAGGAATCAATTCACACCAAGACTTTCACTTAATCTTGAATAAACTAATATCATTTGATTTCCACTAAAATCTTTTACAAAGCAATCATTGGCCATTGTTCTTTTCAAATAAATTTTATTGTGTACCTAAATTAGCATCTAAGTGTTTGGCTTCCATACTAGTGGTTTATGCTTATGTACATGTTAGCTAACCCTAATAATATTATCTTGAACAAGTTCATAAATTGATTCAATTGAGCTCATTTTTATGTTAATAATTCAATCACCTAAATATTGGTGGTGAGATTGAAAATGGGGTTGTTTTATAATGTTCATGAAACATGAACCTAATATGTATTACATGTGGCTTAATTTTAACCTTATCCTTGACAGTTATTTGAACGAACTATTATGTCCAAAGAAAAAACTTAGGTCTCCCTTTGGTGAACCCTATGAAAGTTGATGGTAAGGCCATAGAGAGTCATTTTTGTATGATTTTTAATGATAGAGATATACTTGTAAATAGAATATTAACATACTTAAGAGTTTGGAATTCATGTTGTTGCCATTTTAGATGAGTTAAAACCCTAAAACATGTGTTCTAGTTTTGTCCCTTGGCCAAAACTACATGGGCTTGGGAAAAGTGTTTGTGTTTCCAGTTACCCTTGCCGATATTAGATGGAATGCAATCTTGTTAGGAAAAATTTTCCTTAGGCCACAGAGTTTCATTCTTCCTAGATTTTTGTTCATGTTAAAGTGTTTTTCGTTTTGTGAATGGAATGCAATGAAATCCTATTTTATGATAAAGAGCCTTCATAAACTTTCTCATGGTATGATAGCACATTGATTTGTATGAACCTACTCTTACATATTATAATGCAAGTACAAATGGTTTAGATAAAAGGGGGGTATTTATGGCAACTATTATAATTATAGGGTGTTTCCCCTTGCAACACGAGTAAGGAGCCCCTTGGCCCTTTCACCACCTAGACAAACTTTTCTTAATGTGGTGATAATAGGTCATGTCACATGGTGAGTGGAAATATTTGTTAAACGAGGGGACACAAACACAACTGCCCTCCTTCTTTGGTGAATAACAAAAAATTATTGAGTATTGTGTCAAGAAATTCTTTAGGCATTGAAGACTCTCAAGACATAATCCTTTGCTTACTATTATATTCTAATCAAAGGGGTGCAACATGAAATTGAGTTGGCATGTTAGTGTAAGACATGCATCTAATAGCTAGTGGATTAAATTGTTCTAGGAATAATCCAAGTAATGATTGGGAACCCTAATTATACAAGGAACAACATCATTAACATTTATAACACTTATTATTGGACAAATAAGATATAAGGTAGAGTTGTTAAACATTAAGCAATTGGTTGATATAGATATCACTAATGTAATTTATGGAGAAGGAGAATAAGAGGGTTGTTGCTTAAAATCCTTCTAACTCCATTGACGATAGTGTTAAACATTGCAAACTCTTCCTATGTACCATGGAAATCATAATCCAAATGGATCATGATATATTTTTTTATATATCTCGATACTTTCTATGTGGAAAAAATGGAAGAATTGGCTTATAGGGCCCAGTTTAGAGTCAGGTTCAACATTAGTGATTTGGGGTCTTGTAGATTCGATTTGGAGCCTATTTTTCTTGGATACCACCATCCCTTTGATGTTACTCGAGACACTGGAAGATTTCCAACTGTGTGGAAATCACCCAAAATGAATTTTGTATGTGAAAGTTATGCCTCTCGCAAGTTGACCTACCTTATTGACCACTATGGCACTGAGTGGATGCCATGTCAACCCCCATTACTCACAGATGTGGAGATGTTCCAAAATATAAACACTATTTGAGGGTTGAAACATGCAAAAACCCTAACATTGGTAATGAATGACTACAATTTGTGTTGTACTAGGCTACTAGGAAAGGAAGGGACTCCATTATTTTGGCATTATTATTATTCCATAGTTGAGAATGGCATCAAAGAATGGGATATTGAGCATAACATAGGAGGTAGAACATTTTTGTAGTAACCCTTCATCCCCCAATGTCCATGCCCATTCCATAGTGAGTGCCCCTTTCTCTCTACTTATATTTCATAGTTGAAAAAGAGAGGCTAATGAATATGTCTCACCTTCTAGCTATGATTTCTCTCATATTAGCTTTCCCAAGTCTTGTATGTATCCTCCAGACCTGCACTCTAGACTCTGTTAATCGCAATACTCGACCGTCCTATATTAGCTATGACATCGTGAATAAGGTATTAGTGTTGTATATGTCATATGGACAGTAACACCCAGCAAAAATCATAACAATGACTTAAATTCTAGACAATAATCTATTTTAACCTCATAAATTCTAATGTCAATGCCTTTCCTAGATGAGGGCAGTAATATATATGGAGACTAATGCATTGATAAGAATATGTGTTGATAGTATGAATCTTGCACTTCCTAGAGTGGACCTGATAAACACACATATATATATTCATAATTCAAAGTGCTTATATTGTTGAAATTTGGTACCGGAGGACAGGTGGTTCCCTTAGGCTTTGATCTTTGGCCTAGGGAAAAGTGTCCAAAAGATTTTAATTTTTCTCCTAAAGTGACTTTATAATTTTTATAAAGTTAAAATCTAATTTAAAAGTGACTTTAAGTGATAAAGTTACTAAGTCTAATTTTAAAGTGACTTTTATAAAGTCAATGAAAAATTAGAAAGGAAAAGTGACTTTGGAAATAAATGACTAAGTGGGTCTTTATTAAAGTGGGTGAATTAAAAATAGAAAGTGAGATTTAAATGTGCATTTAATCTCAGCCATTGATCTAAATCTATTTCAGCCATTGGATTTAGGGATCACCCAAAAGTCACTTGGATCACCCAAAAGTCATTTGAAGTTATATTAAGGGAGGAAAAGGAGGAAAAGAACACATTCGATTCAATTCTTTCATGAGCAGATTGAGAGAAGGAGAGCAAGAGAGCAAGGGAGATTTTTGGACAGTGAGCTGCGGAGTATCAACAGTGGAGTTTCAGCAACGGAGTAACAATAGCGAAATTTCAGCAGGGCAGTTTTTCAGCAAGGCTGAGATAAGTTGTAAAAGTTTGCTTGCTGATTTTTGCTGAATATTTCTCTTACTGTAAAAAAACATTTTTCAGAAATAAAGAAGAGCTCTCAAACTGGTTTTCCCCAAGAGTTGTAGGGGGTTTTTCCAGGGTCACGTTGACCAAAATATCAGTGTTTTAATGTGTTTTAATGGCTGTTTATTACTGCTGATTTTTATTTCTGCAATTTCCAGCATTCTGTAAAATTTCCAGAATTTGTGTTTTCAGCAAATTTATTTTTTCAACTTGTTGAATGTATGGTTATGGGAAAGGGCATTTAACTACATGGGAGAAATAAGGAGAAACTGAAAACCGGGGTGGGAAAACAGAAATTTTAACAGAATTTCTTAATGGCTCAAGATTTTGAAGTCTGGAAATCAGTGATTACTGGAAGAACGATGGAAGGAAAATCCAAGGAGTATAATGCAAGAGCGATAAAAGCAATCTTCAGTGGGCTACCAGATCCTATAAAGGCCAAAGTGGAGAAATGTTCATTGGCAAAAGTTGTGGGACAAACTTCAAGATCTTCACTCAAAAGGATCATTGACCATTACTTCTATTCATGAAGATGATGAAAAGCAAGAAGGAAATCTGGAACCCATAGAGGAAGCTAAAAACAAGAATGAAGACATCAAGACCAAGGATGACCTAGAATATGAAGAAATTGAACATGATCCTAAAGAAGATCTCAAGGAAAAACTTGTAGCTACCATAGAAGAGATAAGCAAATTGAATAGGGAAAATGAGGAGCTCAAGAAGCAAGCACAAGATGGTGACTAGACTTAGACAAGACTAGGAAGGAAGTTGATCTTTTCAAGCTTCAAATTCAAGAAAGAGGTGAGGAGCTCACCAAGCTTAAGAAGGAATTTCGTCAAAACAATGAAAAGCATCATGAAGAAGCCATATCCATGACAAATCAAATGAAAAAAGCAAAATAAAGGGAAGACACTTTGTTAAGCCATCTTGAACAAAGACACGAGGACTTGAACAAACTTGAAGCTAAAATTGGTCAATACATGGAAGAGGTCTCCTCCCTTAAATCTCAATTAGAAGAAGAAAAGAAACAAGCACAAGGCGCTGAAAGGGTGATGGAAGTTTTGACCCTCTTGGAAGTACAAGTCGATGAAGCTGAAAAGGAAAGAAATACCATGACATACCAACTAGAAGAAAAGGATGATGACATCTTCAAACTAAAATCAGGTATCACCTCTCTCAAGGCTGAAACATGTGAAGCAACAAGGATGAAGGAAGAAATGGAGAACCATCTAGAAAAGAAGGATGAAGAATGCAAGATGATGAAAGAAGAAATTGATCTCCTAAGGAAAAAAGTTGATCGTTTGAACAAGAGTCTAAAGAGCTCTCAAACCTTAGATGACATCCTAAGTCATCAAAAATCTCCTCTTGATAAATCAGGTCTTGGTTATGCAGGTGAACCCTCAAGCAATAATGATGCAAACCCTAATACTTCAAACAACAAGGATGTGGAGAAGCTTGGAAGAAATATTGATGTCCCCGGTTCCAACAACAGCAACGAGAAGAGTCAAAATGACATTGGAAGAAACCCTACTTCAAGAAGATATGCAGATGGTGTCAAGAATGCAAGAAGCAATAAATTTGATAAAAGAATCCCAAGACAAAATGACTTTGGAAGTACTTCAAGGCAAACTCCATCCTCCAGGTACCAAAGTATATTTTTGGTTATTGCAATTCTTGTACAAATTTTGGGCACATGGTAAAGGATTGCAGGGCATACCCAAGGACAAATATAATGGTCCCCATCAGTCTCCTAGAAGCAGCTTTGCAAGAAGAAATCATGCATCCTCATACAGAATGAAATGCTTCAATTGCCATAACATTGGACAGATGGCTCGTGATTGTAACATTTGGGTCCCTAAACAAGCTAAAAACATGTCTACCAAGCAAGAAAATAAAGTCACACAAGTATGGAGAAGGAACCATATTGGATCAAAAAATGTCTTGAACAATCAAAGCATCAACCCATGTTGTTGATCTGATAATTACATCTTTGGCGTATATATTCCAAGTTTTGATGATGAAATTCTGCCAAGAAGAAGAACATGCATACTGTTAGGGGGAGCTTGTGATTCTTGACTATTCTTGTAGAAGTTATTCATGAAGAGCCATATGAAATCCTTTATGAGTCACACATGAATAATCATCTCCTAATAGATCATCTCTCAGGAGTAACTCCATTGAAAAAAATCACAATATTATGAAGATGTCTTCCACTTGATCACAAGGCAACAATCTTTCTTATCTTGAGCAAAAAGAAGAGCTAGAGGAGTTTATGCAGGCAAGGGGAGCTAGTTCATCACATGAAGAAATGCAAACGCTCTATCATAAACCACATTGCCAAAAGGAAGAGGACCATGACAGGGGGAGCAACATATCTATCATGGAGAACTATCATTGATGAAGAAAATATGATGAAGAGAAGCAACTTGTTTGGGGGAGTACTTGGGCATCCTATTTGCCATTGATGTCAAAGAGGGAGAAAATGTTGAAAGGGAAAGAATATTTCCATCAATGACAAAGGGGGAGATTGTTGATCAAGGTTGTCATTGATGTCAATATGGCATAGTTTGTGATGGAAAATATTCTTGTGATACATTCCCTAACCTCATGCAAACCATAGGAGAAAATCCTAAGCATGAAGATGATGCATGATCTAATGATGGATGAAGAAGTCTCTACCATAAAATCCTCTAGGCACATGCATGCATAAGAATGACAATATGATGTTCTAGCCTTGTTGAAGATGCTTATGATGCCCTTAAGATACATGAATGGAAACCTATGTGTATGGAACCCTAAGCCTATGAAGAAGGCCTTCACATACATGAAGAACCCTTAATCCTAATGAAGAAGCCATTGCCCTAATGAAACCCCAGTTAAATGTTGTCCTTGCCCTTGATGAAGAAGCCCTAATCCTTTACACCTTGACTCATGATGACGGAAACCTAATCCTAAGAGGTCCATTAATGTCAAGCCTTGAATGAGCCCTAGAAATAAAATATTAAGAACTGCGGTGAATAAAATTAAAATGACAGCCTCACAAATTTAAGTTTCTTGATGGTAAAATGGCTTTACTTAAGGATGGGACTGGCATGGACTTGTAGAGGATATTTTCCTCTTTCCAACAAGCAATTACTTGTCCTCTAATTCCTCATAGTCCAAGAGAAAATGATTTTTCAAGTTGAAATAAATAATTTTTTAATTCTGGCCGACATGAGCCTACATGCACAAGTTGGCTCCATGTCCAAGGGACATGTAACTTCGCACTAGCCCAGAACCAATATATATTGAAGTCAAAACTCGTCATTCCTCCCATCAATCTCCGTGAATATTTCAGAGATAAGGCACAGAAGGGGACAAAAAGAAAACAGGAGGCCGAGAAGGATATAGAAGAATTATTGGTTGGGATATGATTGGGCTATTTTTCTATTGGGTTGGTCTTTCAAGCTCGGATTAAGGACAGTTTTGTGATAGCTCGACTATAAACCTCAGAACAGCAACCTGTGACAACTCCAAGTTTGTAGACTTGTGGAGATAGCATTTATACCTTGGTCCTATGGTGATTTTTGGGACCTATACTTCTGCTGTCACAGAACTCGCACCTAGACAGAGTGCTGACGTAAGGCCAGCACTGTGGAGGACAGTCATCTATTGAAGCCTGAAACAAGAGAACAGCAGAAAGCCACCTGTAGAAGGAGTTAATCTCGTATTATATAGCACAAGAAGTTGTGGAAGGGTCAGAACTGTGATACGTTGTTAATCTCGTATTATATAGCACAAGAAGTTGTGGAAGGGTCAGAACTGTGATATGTTGGACAAGTGAGAACATTCTCATATTCAAGCTCGGACAGTCACTTGAAGACTCAGTTAAAGAAGTGAAGACCTCAGGCTCGAACCTGAGTTTATTTGTGACAAGGGTGGACTGTTGGAGCTCTGACTACACTTGAACACCTTGGATTAGATCCTGAACATTACTCAGAACTGTGTTAAAAAGCACAGATTTGTGACAGGCAGTAAGCACAGTGTTGGAGCTTGGAACAGTGTGAAGACCTCAACTCAGACTTCAGTTTCGGACCAGCATTTGAACCATAGTCTCAGTATTGTAGCAACAAGTTGAGGGATAACAATTTCTGTCAGCTTGGCTCATTACTAGGGCTTGGTCAATCTCTTGGTGAAAGCTTCGACTTGACCTTCAAAATTTGTGTGTACAGTCATCCCTTTCTAGCCTGGACTTCAGGACAACAGTAAGCACGACTATGAAAGAGCTACAATACTTTGGACCTCAGTGTTGTAGGAGCTCGGTTCTATGGCATCCTTGACAATCACAACAGCTCAGTGCAGTGGATGGCCTCGTGCCTCAGAGTTTGCATTTTGTCACTAATCATTGACCTGCTGCAAACATCACATAAGGATTATTGAAGTTATCCTTTGGAAAGGCATCTTGTGAAGAAATATGTGTAAGAATCTTGAAGAAGTAATTTGAAGAACCTTGTTGAGGAACTGTAGTGGAGCAAACCCTGGATTTGAACTAGTTTGAAGTACTCTTGAAGGAGGGTTGATTTTGAAGACTCTTCTGGAGTAGTATTAGAGTATACATCCTTGCCCTTTGGAGCTGATTTTGAAGGTTTCTTTGGAGCATCCATTGGAGACTTTTTGAATCTGATCTTGGAATCTTGTAGATCTTGAAGAGCAGTTGGAGTTGATCTTGAGCATACCTTGGAGAGTCATCTAGAAGCTTATTGGAGACATTATTGGAGACCATGATGCATTGTTGATGTCATCATGAGGTGACCTTCGAGAAATTGTTTGGGTAATATGAAGAGTTGTGTAGACACCTTCATGAGAAGACAAAGTTGTCATTGATGAGCTAACTGCTTTGAAGATCATTTGAGGGCAGTACAGAAGGTGTAGATTTTGTCAGGGTTCGTTGCAGCAAATATTGGGAGCCGTAAAAAATTACTAAACTTATCTTTAAGAATTGATGTTGTGGGTTGGATCCCTAGAGGATAGGAGTCCTCAAAAAGCCCAGGTTGGTGCCTGTACCAGAGATAGGGTTGGGACCCTAAAGGTTGAAGCCTCAAAGTGACAAGGTTGGAGGCTTGGAAGATAGGATTGGAGCCCCGTGAAGTCCACGTTGGTGCTTGGCAAAGTACAGGTTGGAGCTTGGGAGATTGAAGATTGGTGTCTTCATCTAGGGTTGTCTCCCTACACTATTATTGTACTTGATTCATTGTAAAGAAGAGGATTTAAGTCCTCATTATATCTGATTAATAGAATCCTTTATTCTATAATATTCATTTTGTGTTCTAAATATAAGTGATCTTAACTATGAAAATAACAATTGAAAAGAAATATTGATTCACCCCCTTCTCTGTATTTCCTACAGAAGAGTTGGATTAGAGCTAGATTTATGCCCTTGATGGCAAGATCTAGCCTCTACAATTTTTTGCAGGATCAGTGATTGAAGAAATTGAGCAATATTGCATATCTGAAGCAAAATAAAAATTTTGAGCAGGGCTTTCAGCATTTTCAGGCCTCCCAGGCCTAACATCAACCTTCCTTGGCCCTGCGTCAACCTTTCTAGCCTCTTGGAGGCTGGCCATGAGCTGTAAGGGCCTCGGCCCTCCCTCCTTGCCCTTGTTGTGGCCTTCAAAAGCCTTCGTTCCCCTTCCTCTCCCTCTGTCTCCCCTTTCTCAGCCTCCTTATCCCTATGTTAGCCCTCCTTTTCCTCTCAGCCCTCCTCCTTCCCCCTTTCCTTTCTTACTTATCCCTCTCCTCCCCTTCTTCTCCTCCTTTCCCTCTCGATTGCCTTCCCCGACCTTCCTTCTCCTTGTCACAGCTCCTTTTGGTCCCTCCCTCATCCTCAGCCCTCTCTTCCTTTAGGCCGCAACCCTCTTAGGACTTGCGGCAAGCCTATAAGGCCCTTGTCCCCTTGGCCGCAGCCTCTAAGAGGCTTATCGTAGGCTTCTAGGGCCTCATCCCCTTAACGTAGGCCTATCTAGGCCTTTATCCCCTCAAACACTAACCCTCTAGAGCTTAGCGTTGACCGCTCTTGGCCCTAATTTCCCCTTTCTTCCATCTCTATGGGTAAGTTTGATTTTTGCACTAATGATTGGTGGGTTTTGCAGAGAGAGATTTGCTCAAAATTGGTGTTTTCAGGTGCCAAGTGCTTTGGAGAAATTTTGGGCAAGTGATCTTCAGGGCCTTACGCCTAGGGTTTTCTCTCTAAACCCTCATTTTTTAACTATTTTATTACAATTGTCATAAACTTCTCATAACAGTAACATAATACTCATTAAAGTGCCCTAAAATTAACTCAAAATTTTCCTAACATATTGAGGAATCAATTGCATGATTTGGGCATTTGTCATCAAGCTCTTTATATGTTTATTTGTTGACTATCATAAGTGAAATCAGATCTGATATTTTTTTAATACTACATTTCAAGAAGGCTAAAAACTCACAATTTCATATTGACAAACTTGTTCCAATACTTGGTAATTGTTGGGAACAATTTGGCACACACTCTCACATTTATTGCTCACTGTTCGCATATTTTTCTCACTGCTGTAATAAGTATTTTCAGAGCTGATATATCTCTGAATAATCCATCATAAGAAGGGTAGTTCTCTTGCATAGTCACTTGGAAAGTCATTTAATGTTTCATTGGTCATATTAGTTTTTTATATGCTTGCTATTTCTTGAATTTAGAGTGAGTAGCAAAGCTTGTCTAAAACATTGATTATTTGAAAGCTGACACTTCTTTGTTTCTTGTAAGATCATTCATAAGAATCACAACTTTGCACTAAATAAGCACTCACACATCTAAGTGATGCGAAAACACAGGATTGACTATTTGCTCAATTTCACCAAATGTTAACTAAGGTTGCTTTTATGTGAATGAATGAGAGAAAATTGAGTTTCTAAGTGCCTTAAACATAAACTTGAGAACTGAAAATAAACATGAGCAGCAGCAAGAAAAGAAGCAAACACAGCGAACATTGATGACGGAGTTCATCCCTCCTAAACCACATCTCCAGGTCTGCTTCCAATGGGCATCCGTTGTATTAAGAATGCTAAAAAAATCTCTTTACATAAAATTTCACTAATCTAGTCTGTGCACGCAAGCACTATTGGTTACTATCTGAATGAAGGCCTCGGCCTCTACTCTCCAACGCAACTCTCCATTCTCAAAAATGCCCAAGGATGGCCAAGATATGCCCAAAAAGGCATTAGCAGGCAAAAAATAATACACAGTACTCAGCCTCACTATACCGCTCCTTGGCTCATGGTAGATTGGAATGGTTTTTTATAGTGTCGTGGGCAGGTCCCGGGGTTAAACCTGCGGACCTCCCGGACCTTCTTGGCAAATATGGCAATTCGTTGTAATACTTGGCAATTGCATATGGTATAGTTACAAATGTGTTGTAACAAAGTTTTGATTTGGCGCATTTCCTATGGTTTAAAACCATATATCATTATTGCAATACATAATGGAGTTTTAAATTGGCGCATAGTATTAAATATTATGGTTGTCGTATGTTATTTTTATATGGTATATAACTTAACCCTTTCGGCGCTGGTATCAAACCCTAACTCGTGGCATGTGATATTAACAACTTCGCGCCATATGTGGCATTGCCAACTGTGTTCATCCCAGGTGCTTCCATTGCCATATCCCATACTTCATGCCACTGGACTACCACCTCCCTTGCCACATAGTGACACTCTGCGCCATGGTTTTAATGCCATCTCCATTATATATGAGCATGGAACCATTGTCTTTGGGTTGGCAGAGCCACCAGATGTGGCGGGCTCTGCCACCTTACCCCCATTTTCCACATGCCATAATACTTTAATATTACTTATGCGCCAATGTATTACAAAGTGAAGTCGTAAGCCAATGGTTAGGATTTTGGAATGTGTTGGCAGAGGTCGTGGGTTCGACCCCAACCCTGCCCATCCAACCTTTGTTTTGTACCTGTGTTGACTTTGACCGCCATGTGTCTCTTTGAGAGACTGCCACTTGGCCTGCAAAGCCCATTTTTTTTGCTTGTTTTCCATAAAATTCAGAGTGTGTTTTCTCACTCATAGGAAGGCCATTTTCAAAACAAGATATACTGTTGGAATCAGTGCGACGAGCTCTTCGACTTGGCACTGGTTTTGCGAGCATCTAAGACTTTTGAACTTTGAGCATTTTGAGGATCCTCCTGGATCATTCCTCTCCACTGGAAGCTTTTGGACCACCAAAAGTTTGGTTTTAAGCAGACATGAGGTGAGGGTACACCTCCCTCACCCTTCCAAACTCCATCCACCTTGCTTTGCTTGGATTCATGCCTTTGAGTCCCACTCAAAGATACTCAACATATCCTCGCCTAGATGTGCAGACCTTTCTTTCTAAAATGGTATCTTCCTGTAACTCAGTCATACATTCAGGTGAAAATCATCTACAGTTGAAATTTGAGCATTTTACTCTAGATCCATGATCATAGGAGGTTCATACAACTTCAAATTTTCAACATTAACAACTGAATATGTGCATGTATGGAAACAAATTTAACTGGAATGCATTGTGTCCAATCTTTTCAACAATCTTAAATGGACCATACCTGATAGGTTTCAACTTTTTACCTTCACCTTTTATCCTTTCTTTGCCGATGTATAGCCATACTTGATCACCAACATGGAAGTGATGATCCACCCAATGCTTGTCGTGGTGCATTTTGTACTTGGCCTAACTTTTCTCCAATTGATCCTACATTGCTTCATGAATCTTTGGATTCTTTGAATGAACTTGATTTCTTTGTCAGCATCTCCATGTCCATCCTCCTGAGCTTCTTCACCAAACATGAAGTCCATTGGTGATTTTGGCAGGTACCCAAAACATGTCTCGAAAGGAGATCTACCAGTAGAAGAATGGAAGGCCCGGTTGTAAGCATGTTGGACATAGTGTAAAGATTCATCCCACAACTTAGAATGCTTGCTGCAATAGCCTCTGAGAAGATGTACCATTGTTCTATTCACCACCTCTATTTGCCGATCGGTTTGTGGATGAAAAGTTGTGCTCTTTTTCAACTTAGTTTCCATGAGTACCCACAAAGTGGACCAAAACTCTCCCATGAAACGAGAGTCCGGAAAATCTAAGTGAGTTTTACCTCACTTCACCTAGTAGAATTCCAGTTGATTCAGCACAAGACTGGCTAACCCCGACTATTTCTCTGTTGGCCCTGAGTCAGCGTTTCAGTTTCTGCACTAGCCCTGCGTCACCACTTCTGCCCTCTGCGTCAGCTATCCCGACTGTTCCAGCAGTTCCCGGCAGGTCTAGATTCTGCGTGACAGGGAGCTTTTTTGCTCTGCGCTGGCCCTTCTGACTCTGTGTCAGGACTGCATGGGCCCAGACTAACCCAGCGTCAACTCTCCCAGCTACTACGCTGCCTCTCTACAAACTCTCTCTGCCTCTCTGTCAGTGTTCTCCGGAAAGTCCTCCTGGATTCTCACTGCCCCTCTGCTGCTGAATGATCACTTAGTTCGAATTTCTCAGCTTCCTAGCCCCAGAAATCGAACTCTAGATCAGTTTGTTCTCTCTATGTGTGTTTTCAAATGAACCCCAAGCCTCCATTTTATACTTTTCTTGTTGAGTCTTCAACAGCCGAGATTAAGTCTCTAATCAATGACTAAAATTAAAACATGACTTGATCCGCCTTCTAGATCATTCTCACCTATATTTTGATTAATACCCATTAATATTTTAATTTCCCTAAGTTTAGACTTATGAACTCCATTAAAAATATTAATTATTTTAATAAAATACAATCTGGGTGGAATTTCACCAAACAGTTTATGGGTTCTTTAGAACTCATGCACCTTAGCCTCTCCACCAATTTTCTGGGCTAGAGCATTTTTTATGTTACCAAAAACTAACACTCCCTCTTAGCAAGAAAAGTGTTCTAGCAACAATGTCCACCTGCATGTTGCTCTGTTTTTGAAGCACCTTCTTTCTACATTGTTGCTGCCACCAACACTATGTTGATGTTGCTACTGTACTGCTACCCATGACACCGCCACTGCCACTGCTGTATCTGTACTACAACTCCCTCTTAAATGCTGCATCTGCTATGCTGCTAGCACTTCTGCTGCTAACACGGCATCCGTATTGCAACTCAGTTGCTAAGAGAAGCAACTGAAAAACATCCAAAATTAGTTGAACTTCACTGTGTTCAACATAATACAATGAATGTTGGAATCTGATTGCTGCTGATTCTGACCCTCTGAATCTTCTGCGCTGCTGCTGACTCCTGCATTGTGCCAACTGCACTGTTGTCAACCTTGCTCTGCGCTGATTAGTCTCTAGTCCCCAGATACTGCATGTGTCCTCCAAACACTCCATTGCATCATTTGACACTAAGTCCATCTCACTACTGTTGAATCTTGGGCTCCCGTAGTAAGGAATTGATCCAAGAGGTGGACTCCTCAAGGATCCTGCCCACATGTAGTCCTCCCGACTACAGCTCAATATCGCCCCATCTACCTCTTGGAGATGCGTGGGCACTCATGGCAAAATCATCCTCATCAATCTTTGCTGAAGCAGCCTTAGGATCATGTTTCTCATCCTTGTCCTTTTTCTTCAAAGGGCACTGGGATGCATAGTGGCCCATCTCGCCACAACTGAAACATTTCACCTTTGCAATGTCCTTCTTTCACTTCAATTTCGGTTGTCCCTTAGATGCTAGAGTTGTGTTCTCCTCCTCCTCCTCCGCCTTCGTCTTTGTGTCACTCCCACTGCTGCCACTAAGGTTGACCTTCACTAGGTCCCTCCTTAACTCCTCCTGTTGAAGAGCTGCCCACATCTCCTCCCATGAAGGTAGTTATTCTCTGCCCAATATGCTTTGGACGAAAACTTGCCATTCATCCAAGACTCCAATCAGGGCTATTCTCACCATTGCGGTTGGCTGAGTGGACCCCACTGCAGCAAGTTGGTCTCTAGTGTCATGAAGACGCTGAAGATAGAGGTTCACCCCTTCTCCTTTCTGCAACTTCTGCTCTAAATACATCTTTCGATGTTTGGAAGAGCCTTCATACAAAGAAGACAAGGCTTCCCATATCTCCCAGGCTGTATCCTTGCCCTGCAAGTGTGAGACCGCATGATCTCAAACTCCATCGAGAATGAACCTCTTTGACTTCCCCTGTTCGACCTTGTACTTCTTTTGATCGTTGTTAGCAGGAACAGCTAGAACACTATTGATGTAAGTCTCGAGATCATGTTCCTCCAGAACAGCTAAGATTTTGATCTTCCATATGAGATAGTTGGAAGCACCTTCCAACCTGTTCTAATCTCTGAGCCTATGCGATGCCATCTTACCCAACCATCGAACTGACTCCTCTATGCCACTACGCAGCAGCTTAGCAAGTGAGAAATTCAAACTTTCTGGCAGAAAGTTCTCTGAGGAGAAAATTCCCCTTCAACGTGTCTTTGTTCTTTTCCAGCGGATTTTTTCCCCCAGCAGAAACCGCTTCCTTCAAGCACTACACTAAGGCTTTGTGTCACTCCCTCTGCCTCTGCAACTCACGAACTGGAAATCGTACCTTTGGCGTCTCACTCAGAGAGATATTTCCTCGGACCTAATTCCCGGCAAGGACTGCGCAATCCCTTCAAGGGGATTCAAATTGCTGCCAAGTGCATCTTTCAGCCTCATTGCTCAACACTTGATCTGCTCTTCCTATTTCAAAATCAATGCTCTGATACCATGTGAAAATTCCTACACTCTGAAGGAACCCCTACTGCAGCAAACCTGAATCTACTTCACCTACTTGATTTTTAAATTACATTCATCAAGTTATTCTTCTGAATATGGAAGCAAATTACTTTTGCAGCCTACACTTATTAAATATTTGATCTCATGAAGTAGAAAATAGAGCAAAGAAGAAGATACATTAGACACACTTATTTTTGGACACAATAGTCCCTGGAAAAACACAAAGCGGGAAAACCGGTGCAACAGTTCTAAGGGTTTATTATTATGCAGAAGAAATATATGAATACAAATCTAGGATGTTCATCTAGCAATCCTTTATAGAGAAAAATACTGGCGGAAAATCCGAGTGAGTTTTACCTCACTTCACCTAGTAGAATTCTGGTTGATTTAGCGCAACATTGGCTAACCCTAGCTATTTCTGCACTAGCCCTACGTAGGCCTTGCGTCACCTCTTCTGCCCTCTGCGTCAACTATCCCGGTTGTTCCAACAGTTCCCGACTATTCCCGAGAGTTCTGGATTTTGTGTGACAAGCAGCTTTTCTACTCTGCGTTGGACCTTCTGACTCTGCGTCAGGACTGCATGGGCCCAGACTGGCCCAACATCAACTCTCCCGACTACTGCACAACCTCTCTACAAGCTCTCTTCGCCTCTCTGTTAGTATTCTCCGGAAATTCCTTCTTCCAGATTCTCACTGCCCCTCTGCTGCTGAATGATCACATAGTTCGAATTTTTCAGCTTCCTAGCCCCAGAAATCGAACTCTAGATCAATTCGTTCTCTCTGTGTTTATTTTCAAATGAACCTCAAGTGCCCATTTTATACTTTCTCGTTGAGTCTTCAACGGCCGAGATTAAGTCTCTAATCAACAGCTAAGATTAAAACATGACTTGATCCACCTTCTAGATCATTCTCACCCATATTTTGATTAATACCCATTAATATTTTAATTTCCCTAAGTTTAGATTTAGGAACTCCATTAAAAATATTAATAATTTTAATAAAATACAATCTGGGTGGAATTTCACCAAACGGTTCCTGAGTTATTTAGAACTCATGTACCTTAGCCTCTCCACTAATTTTCAAGGCTAGAGCACTTCCAAAGCTACCAAAAACTAACAACTTAAACATTAAGTCAATCTTAAACCAAGAACTCACTCATAACCTCTACATAAGCATTTTAGGCCTAGTTGCACTAATAATTTACCTCCAAGTATAAGCATGGTTGATAGACTTCTATGTTAGAAAATCAGAAAGGCAAAAAGATTTTCTTTAGTTGATAATTACTTGTCATATCTTTGAATTCTTTTTATCTTTTTTATGTTCTTCTTTTATCTTAGTTCATTAAGCAATTATCAAAAACAAAATATGAAGATCAGGGACACCAGATGTAAGCGAACAGCCAGCGCTAAAACCCCTATATATAGGGAAAAACCCAATCAACAACTATTCCTTCAGTAATTCAATTTGAGATGGACCAAGACCGTAGACCAAAAGACTTTCCTCCTCCACCAAGTCAGCCTTCCAAGATGATATAGTAGTCTCTTCTTATGTAGTAGCTCCAACGTAGCACCAATAAGAATCGAAGCACTAGACTTTACACAACAAATACCTAAACCTAGTTAGGTTCATAACCAACGAGAGACACATACTACTAAACTTCAACTTCTTGCTAGGGTTCTGTTACAAACCCTAGACTACAACATAAAGCAATTCCATTAGAATATCGATCTCATTATATCTAAGGCCTTGACATTACTTTCAGAAATACATGTCAGACTCTTATGATATATTGCAAACCCTAGAAGCAATTCAAACAAGTACAATTCTACAATACATCTAATAGTTCAACAATTTTCAGAATTTATATGTTAGATTCTACTAAGGTTTGATGCAAACCCTAAATCATATCGGAAACAATATCATCATATTCTAGAATATCAAACTTTTACTAGGGTTTTGTTACAAACACTAGAATTCAAGGACTAAATCGACAAATAGGTCAGCCTATATACATATCTAGGATTTTATAATCATGTACTGACAAATCACAACACTATCTACTAGGTAATCCTATAGACATAAATATATTAAAGTTAGACATATAACAAATTTTGACAAGACTAGGCTTTCAATCAAACAGACGAATATAGACCTAAGGTTTTATCCCTAGAATCTTACTATAAACATCACAAGGGTTTTTCTCATAAACCCTAAGGATCTTGGGTTTCATTTAAACATTAACAACAAACCCTAAAGGACTATGGTTTCTATTATAACAGTACCAAGACTCTAAACATCAAGAGAATAGGATTTCTAGACTTCATCATTAACCCTAAGTAGAATAGGGTTTCATAAATATAGACATACCCTTAGGTTAGTGTTTTATAGAGAAATTTTTAGGGTTCCATATGAATGATCAAAATATAATGAAGGTAGATTCAATCTAATGATTAATCACCCAAACAAGAATCTCGTACAATTATAAATCCTAGACATAACGATGTTAGCAATGTAGAGCAAAATTTAAAATAGATGAACATACCTTTTATAACAAAGTTTATAGTCTAAGGTATACCTTTGAGTTGTCTCATAAAAACCTAAGTTTATAGTCTAAGGCATACCTTTGAGTTGTCTCATAAAAACCTTGTATGACATCAATGCTTGAAGGGCTTCTTTGAATTAGAACTTTTTCCATGCTTAAAGTCTATTGTTTGAAGTTTCCTTCGTAACCCTATAGAGCAATTAGCAAACTTTCCTAGCCAAGGAAAAATATAAAGAGAAAGGTTATTAGCATACAATACAAGCATACTTTGATATGAGAGAGAAACCAAATAGAAAAGAGCCAAAGAATAAAATACTCATCTTTTGGTAAATGGAGGCTCCCTCTTAATCCAATCTTTAAGGGATACCTACAACTTATAAAAATAATTCAAAAATGTCTTAACACAACATGTTAGACCTACAAAATTTAGAAAACATAAAGGAAATTCTAACTTAGAATAGAAGACCAAGGGAGGATATGTGAAAGGGAGGACTTAGTAGTATAAATCCTTGACTTTCGATTCTTCTTCAGTCTTGTTCTTCTTAGATGGAGCTCCATCAGTGACATTTGCTTGATCCCTATTTCTTTTCTTATTTCTTAGATTCTCAGGACAACTACTTTGGTAATGTCCTATCTTGTAGCAATTGTAACATTCAACCTTGGATAGCTCCACTTTATTCTTTGGTCCTTTGAACTTTTTGAAGGTTCCCTTCTTTTTGTGATGAGCAGAATAACCATTGAGGTGTTTTCTTCTTCACTCTCCTTGATGTTTACCATTGATATTCTGGCTTCTTCTTGACTACATGAATTCCACATTTGTTCAAATGTTGGAGTATCCTTCCAATTGTTAAGTCCTAATGCAAAAGCACTCCAAGATTTAGGTAGTCCTAGAAGGGCAGTAATTACAAACTCGTTTTTTGGGACAACTTCATCTATTGCTTGTAGTTCATCCCTGATTCTAGATATCCTTATAAAGTATGATGAAACAGTATCATCATTTGTCATCTTAATAGTTCTTAGTTCATTCTTGAGGCTTGCCATGAGACCAATGTTATTGATTGTGAATAACTTGGAGAGAGCCTCATACATTTCTTGAGCAGAATTTATGTTGGATATGTATGGAATTAAGTTATTCTTAACTCCATCCACTATTAGATTCATAGCCACAATTTCAAGTTCTCTAAACTTCACTTTCTCTACATTACTTGATTCATCAATAGGCTTCTTGACTTTTCCTTGAACAAGATCTAAAACTTTGTTTTTTTCGAGAATGAGATCTATTCTCTTCTTCTAGGCCCTATAGTTAGAGGCCCCTTGTAATTTTCTTTCTCCCTTCATTGAGTTTGTCATCATTCCTGTAAATAGTAGGCTTGTCTTCTTGTGTGCTCCCCCTTTTAATGTCCCTTTTTCTTGATCTCCTTTTTCCTTGATAGATCCTTTAACCTACCTTTTTCCTCCTTCTTCACCTTAGCTCTGATACCATGTTAGAAAGTCAAAAAGGCAAAAAGATTTTCTTGTGATATCTTTGAATTCTTTGTATCTTTCTTATGTTCTTTTATCTTAGTTCATTAAGAAATTATCAAAAAAAAAAATATGAAGATCATGGACACCATATGTAGGCAAGACAGCTAGGACTAAAACCCCTATATGGGGGAAAACCAAGTCAAGAACTCTTCCTTCAGTAATTCAATTTGAGATGGACCAAGACCCTAGACCAACAGACTTTCCTCCACTAAGTTAGCCTTCCAAGATGATATAGTAGTCTCTTCTTATGCAACAACTCCAACCCAGCACCAATCCAAAAATTCGACTTCCCAGTTGCAGAGTTTCGATCCCCAGCAACAAAATTTCAGCCTCCTAGTTACTACATAATTTCAGCCCCCTTCCAGCACTTGCACAACTTCACACGTGTGGGAAAAAAAAAAAAAAAAAGAGAAAATTTCGATTTTTATGCTCTTCCTCCTTCACTATCCTTCTTCTCCTTCTTCCTTGAATTTCACACTTTTTATTGACCCAATTACAACAGATCGAACTTGTTGTGAGTGAGTGACAAATGAGGTTGAGTTGTTGCCTCTATATAGTGATTATGTTGCCCAGTTTAGGCTAACTTGTCCAGTTTTAAGGACGACTTGGTGGAGGAGGCCTAGAAAACTAATTTTAATATAAAACAAATTTCTTTCTTGACAAATAATTCCCAAGAAGGGCTCTTTACATTATGACATGAACAATGACACTTGACACAAACCCTAGAAGTTTGCAATGGAGGCTTTGACCTAAAAATAATTGACCCAAGCATGAAACCCATGCTTTAATAAGTCAATTTTATTAATAATAAAAATTTGTTTTGTTCCTTTTGACAAATATATTATATTGTGACTTAAATACATTTATGAAGACCGAACCTAGTTACATTCTTCAACATTCTAAGGCCACCCTTTCTCACCTAGCTTGAGGGATTCAACACCTTTTTAGTGGTTAACACAGTGACCTCGTAGTTGTTAGAGCCACAATCTCTTCAGTGCCGGAGGCACTGGGTGGTTGGAACACAAAGGGAGGTATCGTTAATTAAGACTTTGCATGCTTCTCGTTGGCTTCCATCCCACAACGTATTCTAAAGACTAGTCTCAGAACAGTTAAGAGGGAGGTTCCATTTAGACTAGGCATATAACTTAAAAGAGACCAAGATCTTTGCATTTCATCTAGATCTTAGGACTTGCATCTCATATAGGTTAGTGAAGCATCTAAGCAGCGGTTGTCCATCTGATTACTCGAACTTAAAATATAATAAGCAAGAATTTTGACTCGATAAGGCACTAGTCTCATATCAGAATCTAATCTAATCTTTGAGTCTTGTTAAATTTAACCATGTAGCTAAGCCACTCAATCATGTCTCTCAGGCTTGTTGGTTTCCAACTTGCCTTCCACCTTCACATTCCCATAGGGACTACCCCCATAGCCTATTGTTGCAAGCATGGTTTTAAAAACCGAAACCGGTGATCGACCCGATCCACCTAATAAACTGGTCAAACCGGGACTGGTCAAATCTCGATGAGCCGGTTTTTAAAAAAATACATTAAATAATTAATTTTTAATGAAAATAAACTATTTTTAAGATTTAAAACCATGATTCCAAGCCAGTAGAGACAAAATATGCAATTCTTTCTCATTTATATACCATGTAAAGGTGAATATATCAAAATGGCACCGAATGCAGTACATATCATCGACAAAATACATAAGCAATGAGGCTCTAAATGGCCTATAAAGTCCAAAAACAATGCTACAAGCTATGAGGCCATTCGCCTACTACAAGACTACAAGTCTACAATGTACACATGATCAATCATCAAATTCATCACCACTACTAGACACAGGATCATCAACAGGAGTTACATAGACATCATCTGGTTCAAACTCTGAGGATGCCTCAGCCTCATCTGCAACCTCAGTAGTAACACTGCCACCAATAACAATAGAAGTGGACCTAATGAAAGCACAAGTTTGTCGAGCTGCACGACTAGTGCCTTCCATTAGTTGTTTGCCTTTGCTTGATGCAGCTACTAATCCTGATTCTAATGGCACTACCAAATCTACTTCATCCCCCCTAATGCCATGTCAATATCAAAATCAGCATCAAACGCGGGATCTTCAGTCTCCTCCACCCATTCTGATGTTGGACAATATCGTCCAACACAATGGGATCTAGATCAGGGGTTATGTTCATCATTTCGTTATGCCTTAGTCGAAGGTTGTATTGCACGAAGACAAGATCATTTCATTGTTTTTGTTCCAAATGGTTTCTCTTCTTCGTGTGTATGCGCTCAAAAACAGACCAATTGCACTCACAACCTGAAGCACTGCAAGTTTGGCTGAGGACTCTAATTGCAAACTTTTGCAATTGAGGACATTGGCCGCCAAATGACTCCTGCCAAGTATTGCAAACAAAAAGACATTAGTTAGTAACTTAGTTCATTTCATTACTTATTTACAAATTACAAGTATTTATAGATAATTTGAATTTTAAATTTGTAAACAATTTAACTTGAAAAGAAAAATAGATTGGAATTGATTACTTGTTTGATCCACATCTCTTGCCATCTTTGCCAAGTTTTTTCCAAAGGTACCAGTTGCCATACTAAAAAGAGTAAGTTGTTTATGTATTTCCAACTAGTCTACATGGATAGGGGCCATACGCTCCAAGCAATCAATCAATCCATCTCTGACCTCCCCATCCTATAGATCTCGTAACTAAGCTTTATAATGATACTTTGGGTTCAAAAAATACCTAGCTGCATGTATAGGACGATGGAGTTGATTGTTCCATATGTTATCAATGATCTTCCATATACGGCCATATTTAGCTAACCTATCCTTGTAAGTTGCCTGTATCTGCTCCTTTGCCTGATCCATAGCCTCATAAATGTATCCCATGGCCAATTTTTCCCCATCCACCATTCTTAGCACTTTAACAAGGAGCTCCGTAATTTTCACAGGCTTTGCAGACCTTTTCCAAAAATAATTGTCAAAAACTTTCTTTTTGGTGTCTTTGCCATCTTGTCTACGAGCCCACCGAGATTCAGTTCAATCATCAGAAGAAAACATTTTCTGCAGGGTTTTTTGTTGAAAATTGAGACATTGAAACGCGAGGAAGTGAGTTGCAAATCTTGTAATTGCAAGCCTAACAGGCTCTTTGCCCCCAGTGTTTTTCCTCATTAGGCTCAATACCCATGAGTGGTTGTAGATGTATTTCGTAATGCACTTGGCATGCTCTACAATGTTTATTACCCACTCCACTTTGCTTATGTCCTCAAGCATGAAGTCTATGCAATGTGCAACGCATAGAGTCCAAAATATGGTCTTATATTTGGACTCAAGCATCTTTCCAACAAGAACATAGTTTAAGGCATTATTTGTGATGATTTGCACAACATTTTGATCCCCCACTTCGTGAATAATCTCATCCAAAAGCTCAAATAGAAGGGTTGCATCCTTCACCTTATCAGATGCATCAACTGATCTCAAAAACATGGCTACTTGAGGGCAAGAAACAAGGAAATTGATGATAGTGCGGTTCTTTCCATTGGTCCATCCATCTGACGTGATGGAACAACCTGTTTTGAGCCATGACTCTCTATACTCAGCCAAATACTCATCAATGGAAGAAATCTCTTTTTGCAAAAGAGCTCCCCTCAAGTCATGCACAGTAGGGCCTATTGAAGCCCTTTCCTGCAGCGATAACAAAGTCCCACATAGCTTGGTAATAAGGTGAGCAAGCATCATTAAATGGGATATCTACATCATACCACCAACTAGCAATGTATTGACAAGAGGTTTTTTTGCATTGTTTTTTCCAATGTTGATCCAAAGTGGGTTGACGACTTGGCTAGGAGGAGGTGGGATTAGCAGAGGCAGTGGTGGCAGAGCATGAGAAATAACTCTGGATGTTTGTTATTTTTGTTCCTTTAGATTGTTGGCCAAGAGCAGGAGGAACATAGTGAAAGGGGTCAATGGTGGAAGGGATAGAAGAGGACTCTTGAATCTCATAATCATCATAGCCACTCTCTT
Organism: Pinus taeda; assembly: GCA_000404065.3. NCBI lineage: Eukaryota > Viridiplantae > Streptophyta > Pinopsida > Pinales > Pinaceae > Pinus > Pinus taeda. Next base: position 143,937 of record APFE031520358.1, read on the forward strand.
TCATGGCTTCTAATAATTCTCTCTTCCTTACAATTCATCTTGGATGGCCTTCTCCCTAGCCTTACTCTCCTCAACTTTTGAAACTTGGAAAGGTATTCTACCCTAACAGGACCTAACACTTCATTTGGTGTTTCACATGGCTTGCCCTCTTATCCCAGCGAAGTATTGTTTCAATCTGAGAATACCCGCACCTCCAATAGGTTTATTGCAAAATTTGCATATCATTTTTCCACCAAACACATCACAATGAGCCCATGCAGTCCCCTTGGCTTTTGGAGCCATGTTGGCTTGAAATAATTAAAATTTGCAAACAAATCTTCCATTTAAAAAAAAAAAATTGCAGATAAGAAAAATGGAAAACCAAAGATAGATTTAGGAAAAAAAAAATGTACATTGTAGCCTACAAAATTTGATAGAATAGAATTAGAGATTTGATAGCATAAAACACATAAAAAAAATCAATACATGGACAGCAGTGAAATGAGGAATTTTTCAAGTGAAAATCTTATCCTGCAAATGCAAACTAGCTTCCTTAGCCTCCTCTTAAAGATGCCAACTCTACTGACAGCTCCAAACTATTTCCAAAATAGCTCCAACTCCAACTCCAAGCCTCCAAGATGACTACTCCAGCGGAATATCAACACTCTCCAAGCTCCCAATCAAACTCACAAAAACTCCAAATGAGATGTGTGAGGCAAATGAGAGGGATGAGTTGCTTTTAAAGGCTTGGATAGGGTGTTTTTGGAGGAAAACAACCCTTATTTTCCCTCCAAAACACCCCAAAAGCTTCCTAAACCACACCGTGTGGGTCCCTCGTGACCTTGGCAATGAACCAGCTGTTTAGGATGGAACCGGTCGATTTGACCATAAATTGGCGGGTTCCATCCTAAACCGGCCGATTGGACTAGTTTTTGTGAAATTCGGGCTAAATGAACCCTTAACCGGGTTTTTTGGCCAGTTTGACCTGGTCGCCCAATGAAACGGCCAGTTTGACCAGTTTTCGGTTCAATCCAGTCGGCTTTTAAAACTATGGTTGGGAGACATCTAGAATAGAGTGAGCAGGGATCAAAGTGACAGCCCCCGCCCTGAGTCGTTGTCGTGGTGCTTGTACAATCTAAAAGATGAGAAGTTCCAAGCCCACTCCTTTGTGTCCAAAACCCCAAACTCGGGTGCAAATCCCACGCATCAACTTTGTGGGTGATTTTCTCTCACAAGCCTAGCACCGAGGGCTTGTGGGAGTACCTCCCGATGCTACCCAATTTCAACGCTCTAGACCTATAGTTACCAAAGTAGATCACTCTATGTAATACACCTGCTCAATCCCTGTGATGTAAATATATGTACATACGATATTTAGGCTGGTGAGCCAAGGTTTATATTTTTTTTGGGGGGGGGGCTACATGGCCATGTAAATATGTTTATATATTTTTGGGGCTAGTGTGACCAGGGAAAATGTGCCTTTAAAGGTTGTGAGTTTGGGGATCCTGGAATGATAATCATGATGTCAAATTTGTACATATATTAATAAAATAAGTTGGTTGCAAACCAAATCCACCGAAAAGAGAATGGGGGTTGTTACCCACCACCTGTTGGTAGTGTATATAGGAGAAATATTTTCTCCTAGATGGTCCTTAGTCGGCAGCTAGCGGCCCCTTGCAGCGACCAGATAGCTCGATGTGCCATTAACTCCACTACCTAAGCCAGCCATGTGGTCCCTCACCCACTTGTTATGATTGCATGTTTGAAGGTGGTCCTCCCGACTCCAAAGGTATGATTTTTCATTGGTACAGTTGAGTAATTTTCCTTACTTGTCATGAGCACTTTTGGACATGGAGTGGTGGGGGGATTCGGCGGAAAGAATGGGTTAAGTTTGCACTTGTGTCTCCACTGCCCGATTGCGTGGTTAACTTTGTATCCTAGTCCTGTGGGATCTCCTTTATTGGTCATTACCTTTAGGGTTGCAACTACATCGGAAATCCCAATTTTGGTTGTGTGGTCCTGTTTCCCGACACCATATACATCTCTCTTCCCATCCGGGTCCACATGTGTCCATTGGGTCCACATAGGGTTAGCCTCCCGTTCCCCTTGTCCACACTTTGGGTCGAGCCTGGAACGATGCCCAGAGGTTGATGCAAATAAAAAGAAAAGAAAAAGCATAATTTGGCCACTCTCAACAGGAAATGGACCACAAAATGAAAATGATGGCCAAGACATACAAATTTAGCATGTGGGCAAAAGCTAAACATGAGCTCCACCCCTTATCCACGGCCATCGCCCTGGTTCCTATGGGCCCTAAAGGAGCCATCTCCAACATTAAGGAACCCATAATTGTCTCAATCCCTGGTGGGCAATGAACTACCCCACCTGAAAGGGGGTTATCCATTGTTATATATTACACAACATGCTCTAATCCCCTGGAGCCTCAGGCAGTTATGAAGAAAAAACAACCTTAGGCAAAAGGCAAATGAAGAAGTGTGAAAAAAAAAGACGGGATAACTCATGTACCGCAATTTGCTCCCTCCTACACTCATATACCCAAGTGTGGGCTTCCCTTATTATAGCTACCCTTGTACCATGACATGTGGTCTGGATAATTCCCTTGATCCCCACTCCACTCAATTACTATATTATTTGCCACCTACCATTTGAGGGATGTACCATGGACACGTCACCCCCTTTAGGGCTTGAAACAACCTAATAGGGTCCTTGATTAAACCCCTATTGAGCTTGGCGACACTTGTACTTGCCAAAGCCCAGTATGGAAGGGCATGCCACCAATAAGTCCCCCATTGATTCCATGACTTATAAGCTCTTTTACTTGATTATTCTAATAATTTGTTGTATTGGAGGGCAAGGGGATGCATTGGATCTTATGCGAGATTGCAAGTGGATCTCCATTTGGGGCTTGGTCTCCCTATACGAGGTGCTAGCCCTCCAGAAAGCCACATTGGCACTTATAGGGTGAGCGTTGAGAGTCATGGGCCTCCACCATAGCAGGGAGTACTTCATGGATCCCCAACACCACTCATTGATTGCTCATTTTTTACCTTTGGGATGAGGATGATCCACCTGGTTCACCATGCCCAGTCGACTCCACACTTGCATCATACACTTGGCAGATGATCTGTTGCTGGGATTTTCGCTATACAAGTTTGAAATTTATTTCTTTCTTATGTGAAATTGTGGAAATTTTGATCTTTTATACCGTTGCATCATTGCATGGGCCATGTATGAATGGGTGAATGTTCCTAGAGATTATTTTGGTTAAAATCCATCTTGACAAGTCATCATTTATTGCATATCGAAGTGTAAAAATCTCAAGAAGTTGCTCTCATGCCCTAGTGAGATGCGAAGTTGTTTGAATACATCCTTGATTGGGTGAGCCTCTTCCAAACCATAAATTCTCCTAAATCCATCTCTCCCAAAGGATAAGGCACTGGTCCTTCCATAGGTGATCACTTTCAACGCATATTCTCCCACCTCTCTTTCTCTTTCTAGGCCTAGCCTCCACAGGTAATCTAAGGCATCAATTATCTCACGTTCTAGCCATCAAAGGACTTCGATCTCTTGTGCTCTATCGCACTAGGGTTTTATCTAGAGGCTCTCCAAATTTCACGAAATTCTGACAGTGGGATCTCGAGATATTAAACGCCCTAGCCCAAGGATCCTCTCTTGCCCTAGGTTTCCCTTGGCTAGTGACCTCATTTGGAACGTTGCATTCTATTCCGAGAATATTTGTCCATTGATCCTCTTCTCTTCCACAATTAGGTCAAGCCCCTCCTTGAGCAACCGATTCCACTTCCTTGACCTAATTCTGGGACCACTTGGTCCAATGTGGTCCCGCAACTTTATAGCTCCAATTCCACAAAGATCACAAAAAGACCAAGTCTCCATAAGGATTTCTAAGCTTAAGAATCATCTTTTCAAGATATATTCCCAAACCCTAGCCTCAAGAACCCTTTTGGCCCTTCCTAGAGAGCTTACCACCTTCCTTTCCAAGCAAGAAAGACATACAATTGAATCTCTCTTGTGAATAGGACTTGGGAATCACCCTTCATCCTTTCATTGACATATTCATCATTGTGATTCCCAATATACCAGGTCTCCTCCCATCGGTAAAAGTGTGTAAAGAGCAGAAAGCCTTAGCTAAGGTGATTGTGGGCTATCGCTCCATTGTTGCCCCTGACCTAGTAGTTTCCCTATAGGATCCCCTCCTAGGACCCCTGCTAGTTTGAGCAGCAACATTTTGGCGTTGTTGTCAGGGAGGAAGCACATCTGTCTCCCTAGTGAACCATTGAGGAATTGATTCATAGACGACATTTCAAATATTCATTTGGCGACTCCATTCATTGTCAAAACCCCTAGTTCACTTGAAGGTGACAACATCCCTCCTCTAACTAGGGTTGTTGCAAAAAGGGGACAACAAACTCCATCACCTATTAGAACTTCTCTTCTCCCTGAATTTGAAAAGGTCGGTGACCCCACCTCAAAGATGGCAACTGACTCTAGCACTGACCTAAACCAAGACCAACCCGAAATGACTAGAAATGAAAGGCGTTTGGTTAGTGTCTTCGCCCCCTTGAACTTGAGCAATGACCCTAAACCTTTAACTGAGAAATACAATAATTGGTTTCCCAAATTCAAAGGTGATGCTACCATAAGCGCTCGTGACCATATTGAAGAGTTCAACTGGAACATTTCTCCTAGGCCAATATTCAACGAAGATAGGATCATGATGCTTTTTGCTTTGTCCTTGAAAGGACAAGCAAGGGAATGGTAACTTAGTCTTCCCCCGGGATGCATTGAAAACTATGACCAACTTGAAGACATGTTCACAAGGAGATGGTCATGTGATGCACATTGAGAAGTTCTATCAAATAAGTAGGGGAAGGGAAGACATCAGAGAATTCATTCAAAAATCTGATAAGGTAGTCAAGGACATCCCCGGCCATTTGAGGCCCCCTGATGCTAACATACTTGACAAATTCATCAAAGTTGTGGGTGGCCACCTAACCTATTCATTAAGGGATAAGAAACCTAAAACCTTCGGTGAAGCTAAAGAGATGGCTATGGAAGTCGAACAAAACATACAAATTTTCAAGATAGATGTTGATGAACACCACAAGGCTAAGGTGGAAGTCAAGAAGGGAAAATCCAAGGATCAACACAAAGAAACCCTTTGGTTACTTCTCAAGAAAATGGAAAAGCTCAACGAAGAAATGAATTCATGAGATAAGCTCTACATGAACAAGTTCACTGCCTTGGAAAGGGCCCAAAAACCAAGCTATAACCCAAAAGGGAAGCCTTTCCCTTTGAAGCAAAATGAGGAAGATAAGCCAAGCTCATCTCAAGTCCCCAACACTTTGGCTCCAACAAACGTTGTGGAGCAAGATTCATCCTCTAAGGAAGAGCAAAGTGATGAAAGTGATGATGAAGAATCCGACAAGCAAGCTAATATCGTAGACGCTGAAGCCTTCAACATTTTGCTGGGAGGCTCCATATACTCATCCTCCCATTAGTGAGGTCACTATCAAATAAGAGAAGGAAGAGCTAATCCTTAATGCTGATGATAATGGAAGATTTAAAGGGGTCCAATATTCACGAAAAGACAACAACAAGGATCGCACAACCTCCAAGGAAACCAACAAAAATGACTCAATTCGAAAGCAAGTCTCTCACAAAGAACCTCTCCTTAAAGATCCCCCTAAGAAGGATCCTCCAAAGAAAGTCAATTCCAAAAAGGATCCTCAAAGGAAAGAGACCATCAAAAAGGATAAAGGTAAAGAGGTCAAACTTGATATAGATCTAGAGACTCCAACAGGGAAGATGAATGTGAAAGTTCCATTAAAGGAGATTGTAAAGCTTCCTCGACAACAATGGCAAGTCAAAAAATCCCTGAGCTTTGAAGAGGAAGAATTACCAGAGGCATTGCAAAATATCCACCTTCTCGATCTAAACCCAGGGCATGGACCATTCATGCTTACCTTAGCCATGGATGACCTTCCCTTACATAATTGCGTGTTACACTCAGGGGCTTCCGCAAACATCATGCCATTAAAAGTCATCGAGCAATTGGGCCTTAGCATCACCCGAAGGTATAAAAGTGTGTGTGGCTTTAACTCCAAACCCGTGGAAGTAGAGGGCCTTATAAAGGATCTTAAGGTTTTTTTGCAATGAACCCCGATATATCATTACTAATGGATGGTGTGGTCATAGATATCCCTAATGTTTGGGGGATGTTATTATCAAGTAAGTGGGGAGCCACTGTCGGAGCCCATCTTGCAATGGACTTGTCATATGCCACTATTCCGCAATCTCATGTGTTAAAATTGGCAACTAGGGCCAAACTCCATATGGGTCACCTCATTTATGGCATCTGATAATTTTCTTGGATTCCTCTGTCTGAGAGGTGTAGGATTGATCTAACGATCATCTGATTTCGACATGTACTCATGGAGATATGAATTTATTTATATTCTTGACAATTTGTCAAGGTCGGTCAGCAAGCAAAATAGTGATTTTCACCCCCATCTTATCCTCAACGTTTCATATAAAAGGAGGAGACCTTCTGGCATTATTTCACTCATCTCATCTCACATTCTTCTCTCTCTCCTAGCTTGATTGGGTACGCATTAGAGGAGCAAATCTCTCACACGTGTGAATAAGGAGGATGCAGATTTTGATTAGGGCAGCGTTGACTAGGGTTGACCAAGTTAGAGGTGGGCAGAATTGATAGCATTGACTGATTCTTGCATGTGAATTGGATTAGGTTGCCTCTCATTGGCAGGCCGCATTTCTGGACAACACCTTTGACTTGTTTTGAATATGCATTGAGCATTGACTGTCATGAGGGCCAACCGCAGATCTGTCCAGCGTTGACTGAAGTTTGACTGTACTTTTTGGATTGTTTTGGGTTGACCTTCCTTACTATTGGAGGACGAGTTGACTAAGTGTTGATCGGGGTTGTCTAGAGATCAAATATGACCTGTTTGACTAGCTTTGACTTTGCTGGTTAGGGTTTTGTTGTTGTTGTCATAAAATTACAGATTTGTATAATTGTACTCTCTCTCTCTCTGCTGAATTATTGAAGAATATAAGAAGAATTGATCAAGGGTTTCCCCACATTGGGTTTTTTCCCTAGCTGGTGCCACATCTTGTGTCCTCTTGTCTTGGCTTGTCTTCTACTGTTTATATTTATGTTCTATCTGTATTTTACTATCATGCTGATGTGATTGCTATTCTGGAAATTGATATTGGGCTAATAAGAAAATTTGAAGTACATTGCTCTTAAGCATAGAACATACCAAAATTAACATGGTATCAGAGTTGAGGTGAAGACAAAGCCCGAGCAAGAGTGAAAGAGCAATCATTGAAGACAGTTAAAGGACAAAAGGCTCAATGGGTTCCTCATGTCACTTCCTGGCCGAAGACAAGATCCGTGAGAAGTCTGACTATCACGGATGGAAGATGTCTCTTGATCTGACATTGGAAGAACAAGAAGTGTTGGACTATGTGAAGGGTAAAATCCCGGAGCCTCCATCAAATGCACCAGCTGCTACAAAGAAAATGTACACTAGGGATGAAGTCAAAGCGAAGAAGATTATCAGAGATTCTATTGACAAGCGTTCTATTAACAAGCCTCTGGTGGCCTAAATCTCCGATTTGAACACCTCCAAGGAGATCTACGGCAATTTGGTAAGCATGTTTAAGGTTAGTGATGCAAATCAAGTTTTGTTCCTCAAAAATAAGTTAAAGATATTAAAAAAGGCAAGGACGAGGATATTCAATCCTACTTCTTAAGGATCACTGAGATCAAGAATGATCTTCTATCAATTGGAGAAGTCATTCCTGACAGTGAACTAACTATCACTACCCTTGGAGGGCTCCCATCCAAATGGTATATATTTAAAGCCCTCTTCTCAATAATGATTGAATTCTGGGGTTTGAAGAATTGATGTCGACATGCATTCAAGAAGAGAGAAGGATGGTGGAGCAGGAAATGCCTTCAAATAGAGGCAACCCCACTGCTTTCTCCTCTCATGCCAAAAGGAGAAATAATTTTGGATCTAAAGGTCATTTCAAAGGAAAGCCCGGATCGAAGGGTGGAAGGAAGGGAAGATGCTTTGTTTGCAACAAATTTGGCCAATATGCAAGGGAGTGTCCAAATAGAAAGAACACATCACATGATGATAATCACAATCACTCCAGGGGCAACTTCAACAACAACAATCAAAGGAATGGTAGGTTCAATGGGAAAGGAAAGAGGAATGTGGGAAATCAAGGAAATGGTCAACCCCCCAAGAAAGCAAGGAACTCCAAGTATGAATCAAATGTTGTTAACGATAAGCAAGATGAGTATTATCTTATATCGTCCCTCTCCACTACCTCTCCTCCAGACTCGTTGGGAAATTGGCTTATTGATAGTGGTGTCTCAAGGCACTTTACTGGTTACAAGGAAGCTCTCTCTAATTTGATAAAGAAGGAGACAAGCTTGGAGATTATTCTTGGAGACAATGCCACCTATCTCGTAAAGGGTGTACGGAATGTTACCCTTCAATTGCATCAGGGTAACATAATCCACTTGCAAGAAGTCTTATATGTACCTGATCTCAAGAAGAACCTGGTGTCCATTTTGGCAATGGAAGACAAAGGCTACAAGGTGACATTTATTGATGGAAAGGTACGTGTTTGGAAAAAGAATTTTAAAGATGCTTTTACTCTTGGGTTCCGAGTTGACTCTTTATATCAAGTTGGAGGAAGTCCATTGGGGGCCATGTCTTGTGACACATCTCTACAATTGGAACTATGGCACTGGAGGTTTTCCCACCTTCATTATAAGGTTCTACCCGATGTAAGACAGATGGTGACAGGGAAGCCCGAGTTCAAAGTAGGCCATGAAGGTGTATGTCCGGGATGTGCCGAAGGAAAACTTAAAAGAGGACCATTCCCCTCAAGTAATAGCAAGACTTCAAATATATTGCAGTTGGTCCATTCCAACATATCTGGCATGATGCCTGTAAACTCTTTGGAGGATATATATATTATCTCACTTTTATAGATGATTATTCTCGCAAAACTTGGATCTACTTCTTGAAAAAGAAGGATGAAGTGTTCACCTGGTTCCATCACTTCAAAGCCTTGATTGAAAATCAAACCGAGAAGAGAATCAAGATATTAAGGACCGATAATGGGACCGAGTATGAATCCAATGAGTTACATAACTTTTGCAAAGAAGCTGGCATTAAGAGAGAGACCACAACACCATACACTCCTGAGCAGAATAGTGTGGCTGAAAGGAAGAATCGTACGATTGTGGATGTTTTATGTACCATGCTTCATGATCAAAAGCTTCCAAAGTTTCTATGGGCCGAAGCTGCGAATACCGTCATATATGTTCAAAATTGATGCCCTCATCAAGCATTGGACTCCAAGACTCCCGAAGAAATGTTCACTGGTATGAAACCCGATGTCTCTCATTTTATAATTTTTGGAAGTCGTGTATACTTTCATGTGCCGAAAGAGAAAAGAAGCAAATTGGGTGCATCTAGAAAGAAAATAATCTTTGTGGGCTATAGCGAAAATTCTAAGGGCTATAGAATTTATGTGGCTGGTCAAAGGGAAGTTGAGATAAGTCATGATGTCAACTTTGACAAAGATATAGCTCTTAGCAAAGTTGACAATCTTCCTATTCCAAGGAAGGATAAAGAAGTTGACAACAAGAAGTCGGGTGAAAAGGAAGATGAAACGATGCCAGATGTTGAAGAACCTATGGATCTTATTGGTCCTCCTCCTCAAGAGCCCTCTGTTGACCTAGGTTGTCATTGATGTCAATATGGCAATATTCTAGATACTAGATGATGATATGAAGCCAAGGGGAAGCAGAGCAGATCCATGAAGAGACAAAAGCAAGGCCATCAGGATAGCCAAGCCATAAGCAAGAGTTTGTTAACGAAGGAGTTAACAAAGGAGGCATATCAAAGCATATTGCAGAATATCAGAGCAAGAGAGGCATATCGGAAAAGTCAAAAGCCATCAAAGTATGAAGGTATCAGAGGAGGTCTTTGAAAGACATTGCCAAGCCAAAGGAGGCAAAACAAAGCAAAAGAGAGGAGCAAACAGAGCTATCGAAGCTACAGGAGGAGCCATATATATATGACAAAGACGAACACATCGGAGTAGCAAACAGAGTTATCGAAGGAGCAAAGTGCAGACAGAGCCATCGAAGGAGAAAACAGAGCTATCAGAACTTAGGAGGAGTCTTATCGGGAGTAATACATGCCAAAGAGTCTTATCGGGAATAATGTATGCCAACCAAAGAAGAGCAGAATACATATATGCGGAAGAGTTAAAGGCGTTGAGCATAAAGAAGAGTGGAAGAGTTAAAAGGAGCAGAGTTGTATATAATATATGTATAAGCAAATACACTATCGGAGCAAAGTATGGCAAAGAATGCCAAATAATACACTATCCAGAGCTATAGGGAACAACATAGTGTATATGCATGCAAATATACTATCGGAGGCGCAAACACATGTATGTAGGCTATATACACTATCGGAGGCAAAAACATGTACATATAGAGGAATACACTATCGGAGCGGAGAAATATGCAGAGATCGGCGATATTGTAATCGACAGTTTGGTTATGTGCCACTACCCAAAACCCCCAATTGCGATATATATGTGCAAACCCGACGACATATATGTCCGCGTGTATAAACAAGTGAAGTACGAGTAAGTGCTTCAAAGCGGGTTTTAAGTGTATTTCATATATGCGGGCCTTTAAGTCTTGCCATGTTAAAACATGCAAATTTGCAATATATGTATAAATATCATATAACTGCGATATGAGCAGACCCGCTGCAACATTATGCAATGGTTAAATGATATATTGCATCCGCCCATCGCAATAATACAAAGGGGTGTCACCCCCTGAAAGCGTCGATTGCGATACATGTTGCGGACCCAATGCAACATTACAAGTTGGCTTAATATAATATCGCATCCGCAGGTGAATCGGCCATCGGCCATCAGGAAGCTGTGACTGTCGATTGCGATATATGTAGCAGAACCGATAAAGTTATAAATGCGGGCGTAATAATTTGAAGTCCACCCCTTAGAGTTTCGGTCGAATTTTCATATATTCCTACGTATTTCGAAAAATTGTATTGCGCAGGGTTTGAAGGCAAAAATATGTAAAGAATGGTTCCAATAGTTCAGGAGGCCTAATCGAAAGCCGATTGCGATTGCGATTGTGACGTGGCATGTGGGTCCGTCCTTCTGGTACAGTCTCTTCGTAAAACAATAAAGTCCTGCGTATGAATGGTATTAAAAAAAGGGGGGCTCTCTCTTATATCAGTTAATAAGCATCATTTCCTTTGTAATAAAGCCTACTCTTCTTTATTAATGTGCCTGTGAAGCAGTGGCTAATCTGAATAGGCAAAGGAAACTATAGCACCCAAGGAGGGAAGCAGAAGGATCAAGCGAGGCAGAGGAAACTACAACGACCGAGGAAGAAGCCAAAGAGCCCGCGGAAAGAGGAAACCGACGGTCAGCAGCATCAGGAAGATACAAAAAACAGAGAACAAGCAGTGTTGAATGTTGTTGAAAAAGCTGGAAGAAACAGAGGCAGTCGTAGGGTCCAGCAGAACAGAAAAGGGCCAAAGGACCAACAGGACAGGAGGCATTTGAAGGGTGAGCTTCTCTGCTAATCATGTTACCCTGTGAAAGAATTAATCAGGTACACAATGCAGTCTGTCGAACAATTCTGGGATGTAATAAATAAAGTTTTATCTGACATTGTTTGAAAGGATAAGTAGTCAACAGAGAAGTAGTCATGTTGAAGCATTTAGTAGTCATGTTGAAGCATTTACTGTGACAGTAAGAACAGATGCAGAGCTTAGTGCAGCTAATAGAAGACTCACTAAAGTTGTGTGGAGACATTATCAGAGGTCATGAAGGCTATTGCAGACTCTATGTGGACAGTATGAAGAGTTGTAAAGACTCCTTCATAAAAAGACTGGTTGTCATTGATGCTGTAGCATGGAGACTACAGTGAAGCTGTAAACAGACAGAACTCAGTAAAGAAGAGTTCTGAGAGCAGAACATTACTATCAAACATGCCTTGACAAGAGTGGGTCGAAACCCTTGGGGTTGGTGCCTCAGAAGTAAGAAGGATTGGAGTCCTTGGGATTGGTGTCTCAGTAGTAGGAAAGATAGGTGTCCTTGGGACTGGTGTCTCAGGAACTGGAAGGATTGAAGTCCTTGGGAGTTGGTGCTCCTAAGTCCAAGATTGTTGCCTTGGCGAAACAGAGTTGGAGCTCTGGAGGTTGGAGCCTCACAAAAGTCCAAGTTGGTGCTTGGGAACTGATTGCAACCATTTATATATTGTATCTATTTTATTGCAAAGACTATATTAATAAAAGCATTGATACTTGTAGTTCATCTTGTGTTCTGAAATATAAATGTTTTAACTGGTAAAATAACAGTTGGAAAAAGAAATATTGATTCACTCCCCCTCTCAGTATTTCCAACGCCCTCCTCTTTTAGGAAGAGGCCCTCATGGCTTAGGGGGACTCTTGAAGATGCTGAGAGACATATTGCACCTAGAGGGACTTTCTGTGAAAGTAATAAGCCAACCAGGTATCAGGGATACTTGACCATTATGAGAACCATCATTCAAGATGAGCCTTAATCATTCGAAGAAGTCGTGAAGCGTCAAGTATGGAAGGATGCTATGAATGAAGAATACGAATCCATCATGAAGAATGATGTCTGGGATGTGGTCACCAGACCCCAGGACAAATCAATTGTCACCTCAAAATGGCTTTACAAAATCAAGCATGGAGCTGATCGGAGTGCTGAAAAGTAAAAGGCTCGCTTTGTTGCTTGAGGCTTCTCTCAAAAGGAAGGTGTGGATTACAATGAGATATTTGCACCTGTTGCCCGATACACCACCATCCGCTCGATCACAGCCTTTGCTACTTCGCAAGGATGGAACCTACATCAGATGGATGTCCAGACTGCTTTCTTGCATGGTTCGATTAAAGAGGAACTCTATGTGGAACTAAGTCACCGGATTCGTCCTAAACCCCCTGCGAATCCCGAATCCGGCGAATCCGACACGATTCGGTCCGGATTTGTGTCCAAATCACAGGACACGTCGTGTCCGAGGGTGTGTCGCAATTTTCAGGGGCGTGTCGCGATTTTAGGACACGTGTCCGGTTTCCAGGACTCGCTAAGCTCAGTGCGGGGAAGAAAAGGGCGTGTTTGCTCATTAATATTTTCATTTGGCAAGTGATTTGTGTTGTTGCAGCAAGGAGTAGAGCATTTTGGCAGCTTCATGATCAAGTCTAGGCCCTAGCATTGATATGCTATTCATGGTAATGTTAAATTCTTAAAGTAAAAGTGACATTCTCCTTAATCTTCATTTTCATCCTTTTACTTAAATTTTTAACATTAACATGAAATGACTCAGGATGTTTGAGAGTGGTTCCGGCCTCATTGGATTTCATATGGAGAAAGTAGAATTTTAGATTTCATTCAAAATCCAGCAGACTTATCAGTTTTTCAAGATTTAAGGATTGGGGGATTAGGGGATTTCAATGTTTCCATTGAATTTTGTCATGTATTAGGGTATGGAACTCGTATTTAATCAAGAACACCAATCCCTCTATGTACCTTGATGTTAGTGACATTAGTTGTCGAACTCCTCTATCATGACCTTCCTAAAAATTTACGCATCACTCAAACAAAATCCTAACTTGACATGCTATGCTTTTTCTATTTTATGTTAATGCTTAGAGGGTGATATTAATGACAAATATCCCTATATAGATATAGAGGTAATGACAAAGATACCTCTGGATATTAATGCTTAGAGGGTGATATTAATGACAAAGTTCTTGATTTTCCAACAAGACTAAAAAATTAGACATTTCTCGTGGTGGCAAGAGGCCCAAGCATAAGAAATAGATAATAGATTTACTTCTATTTTCTAGTTTCTAGTAGTTTTTATTTTATAACTATTGACTCTTTCATATTTATTATGATATTTTTTAAACAATATATGACAATTTAAGTTTGAAGTTGGAAATTATAACTCATTAGTAATGAATTATGAATATGATGCTTCATGAAAGTTGAAAGTTGTTTCTTTCATTTCATTTTATAACATTTCATTTCATGTTAGATATTATTTGTTGTAATGGTTACACTTAGCTTACAAGTACAACTTTGGTGATCAATGATGATAAATGTTATATATTGAATTTTGAAAGCTTGAAACATTAAGATTGATGAATCATAATTCATGAGACTCAATATGTTGTATGTTACTAACTTGTTAACTTGTGGCCGTGGTTGATGAAGATTATAACTTCTAGATGATTGTTGTCATCCAATTTTTTACACATAATATTATAACTAGGTTCAACATTCCTACGTCACTTATCTTTGATAATGCAACTTATTTTAATTCACTAAAGCTTTATGAGTTTGCATTAGAAAATGGTATTCTTTTAAAGCATGCATAAAACCACTACCCACATGGTAACGGTTTGTTTAAATCTACAACTAAAAATATGATCTATATTATGGAGGAAATTGTCTTCTTTGAATAAAATAATTAGCATAATGCTTTGGTGAATGCACTATGGGCTAATCATGTGACTCCCAAACCCCCTCTAAACCCCCCTCGCCCCCTTCTCTTACTTCCTTATATACAAAAATTAGGTTACTTTTCCATTGAACATATACCTGACCTTACAACTTTCTCAGGAATCTCAATGCAAACTATGTCTCCTTGTTTAGAGTTGAATATATACTCTTATTAAGATTGAGGAAGAAAGACTCAAAGGAAAAGAAAAGTTTGCCATACACTAGAACCAAATCAAGCATTGGTTTGATAATAAGTTTGCAGGGAAAAAATTGTTTAGTATGGGTGACCTAGTATTGAAGTGGGACAAAGCCCATGAGGAGAAAGGAAAGCACACCAAATTTAAAGCTCTATGGATTGGACCATACACCATCATCGAAAATCTTGGCCACCATTTTTATAAGTTGAAATTGTTATATGGGAAGACTAACCCTCTTCGTGTCAATGGATGAAATGTTAAATACTACTTTTAGTAGCAACCCTGGGTTGCATTCTTTCCTTTGTAGTTTTATTTCCTCCTATTTTGTTGCTTCATCCTATTAGTTCTTGTCTTTTTTACCTTTGTCTTTGTTAGTGTGAATAAATAAGAGTTTTTGAGAGTGTATGCTTGGCCTGAAAAGAATATGTGGTGAAATGAACAGGGATTGTGACAACCTCAACACTTGGCTATTTGTTAGTTATCCTTCCTTGTTTGGGAAAATGTCTTAAGTCAAGTAATGTCTAGATGGAGAATATGATACATTCAGGAGGAAACCTTTGAGTGGAACCATGATAATCATATCTATTCTACAATCCTTATATCCTCACATGGTATTGAATTTACTTGGTTTTTCTACATGCTAATCCAATCAAGTAGAGAAGGGAAGGGAAAAAATCAATAGCGAGAAAACCAATATTGAGGGCATATATATATATATATATATTATATATATATATATATTATATATATTATATATATATATATAATATATATTTATATATATATTATATATTATATATATATATTATATATGATATATATTATATAATATATATATAATATATATATATATATATTTATATATATATATTATATATATATTATATTATATATAATATATAATATTATTATATATATATATATATATATAGAGAGAGAGAGAGAGAGAGAGAGAGAGATAACCTTCTCTGGAGGAACAACCTCTTTTCTCTCAATAAATCGAGATCCCTCTTCCTCCCATGTGAAATAATAAGTGCCTAAGAAAAATACTATAAATAAAAAATAAGGTTGATAGAAGGGAAAGGCTTCCTATGTAGAGAGGTGAAGCATGCAACTTCGCCAAGGTACTAAACATGCTCGTTGGCATTGAAGAAATGCTTTTGTTCCTGTAGTGAGTCCGTCAAGGTACTGAATAGGCCTACTTTTAGTGGAGCAATGAAAGAGATGAAAACTAAGACTTTGACTATCTTTAACTTTCAATTACCTATTACCCTTCTCCTAGATTGAAACAAATGTGAAATGGCAAGTTTTGTTGGTGTGTTAAATAAAGGAAGGAAAGATGGGTACTACATTTATAACCAAGTTAAATGGGAAAGCCTAAGTAATCCCATTTATGAATCAATACTTCCTGAAAGGATAAATCTTTATTGAAATCTACCCCTATACATAGAAGATGAAATTCACCCAGTGTGTCGCCAAGTGTTGTCGTTGCTGCAACACCCTCCAAAATTTTGCTATATTCAAATTTTGGAGCCTACCTTCTGCCATGTGAAATGTCACTTTTGGTCGTCAAGTGTATTTTTATGTTTTTACACATGTTACAAGTGTCCATGCTCCTTCCTAAGTGTTTTTATATTGTCAAGAATACTTATAGCACATTTTGGAGTCATAGTACAATTTCTAGCCACAAAACAACACTTTTGTGTTGCAATTTATCATACTTGCTTTGTTCCACTTGGAGAATGTTTGTGAACTAGAATTTTGGTGTATATTTCTTAGTATTATCTCTTTTTTTTAACTAATGAGTTGAGACTTGTTATGCATGATTTTTCTCCTAACTCAATGTGTTTTTCCATGTTTCATCCTTCCAGGCTTAAATTTTTTGTAACTTTGCAAGCCTACCCTCTAGGCTAGGAAGAGCACACAATGCACTTTGAGGGCCTAGTGGAGACCCTCCTTGTTAGTTAGAACCACACCCTATCCTATGATTAGTCCTTCCTCTCCCTCCAATGCACAACACGTTTCTAGTCAATAGACCCTCCTTCCTGATGTGTATCTTTGTGCCTTGCACTAATAACTCCTCTATCTACCAGTTGAGTGCACTGCACACTTTTATTGGGAAGTGATTCCTTACCTTATGCCTTGTAAGTGTTACCTATGCCTTCCTTATGGTGCTGGCCTTCCTCTCAAGTGCATATCATATTTCTAATGAATAGTCACACTATCTTGCCTCATGTAAGTGCACCGTTCACCCTCCAAGCCTTCACCTCCTCTAAAGATTTGCATGGCACAATCTTAATGATTAGTGAAGCCCTCCTTTGTCTCTTTCAAGTGCACCTTGTTCCCAGAAGGTATCTCTCTCTTCCCTTAGTGCATTGTTGACCCACAATCAGAAAATTGGCATGAAGCATGATAAAGTAGGATATTTTGGGTTGATTGTTTTCTTCCATGAGTGATCTATAGCTATAGGTGTTTAATAAATCATGGAAAATATGTTTGAGGAAATCTGTCAAGAAATGCTACCCAAGGAAGTGTATTTAAGACAAAAGGAACAAAGGTACTGTCACATGGAATGAGTCGAGGTTGCGGACAAGATCGACCTTCCTAGTATCTAAAGATATCTAGTGACAAGCAAGCCAATCAAAAACTATCTTTCTCTAAATATGCAATTAAAAACAAAGGCAAACAAGTTTTTTAGGCCTACCTTGGGGCCAATGCAAGTTTGTGGAAGCCTCGCTCCCTAGATCCAAATGAGATTCCTTGAAGTAATTCTACAAACACAAACAAGCAAACAAATTAAATAGCACCTGAAAAGCCAATATCATAAAGCATATTCATCATAATGATCAAGGAGATTATGAAACAAACCACATAAGACAATTTGTTGAGAAAAATGAATCTGATTGTATTAATTCAAATGAAAGAAGAACTTTACAACCTGTGCCTTGATGCTGTACAAGCTCCTCCCAGGGTCCGACAAGAAGTATCCTCTACTTTGACAATTTTCACTCACTTCCCAATGAAACCAAAAGGTATGTGATCTCTCCTCTCAAGTTTAACTAGGAAGTCCCAATTCCATCAGAGCATTTACCCTTAAAAATGTTTAGCTTCTAACCTCCCCAACAACTAACCCAATGCCTTAATTTATAGTGCAATGGAGGGAAGTTACTAGGTCCTCCTTCAAAGGGATAGCTACTCCTATCAAGGGATTAGCTCCTTCTCTTTTGGGATGCATGAACCACCTTGGAGCGAACAATCCACGTCAAAATTCCTTCTGGAAACATCTAGAATTAACCCAAAGTGATTTTTTAGAATAAACTTGTGCCTTTTTTACTTTTACAGGGGTACGCACCCACCCCTTTATAGACAGAGCGTGCAGATACGCAGGTAATATGAACAAAGGGTGTGGGCCCACAGGCAAAAGTGAGAGAAAGTGCGGAACCAGAGCTTTATTGATTTTTAACGTCTTTCTCTCATTTTCAAAGCTTGACATGAAGAGCTGAGGTCTGAGACTTGCTTAGGAGAACAGTATAAGTGATGATAGACCCATACTGACTGCAAATAATCATGGTGACGATATTTTTGTGTAACAGGTACCATGTTGCAATACTTGAAATAACAATGGATTATGATGATCAAATTGACTCATGAAGACTCCATAACATTAAGAAACACTTTGGATGGTAGAAAGTAATCATGTGTAGAATCTATTACAACTATTGAAGACATAGTGGAAATGTCATCACTTATTAAAGGACTCTATGTACAAGTAACCATGGGTCTAAGTCATCAATGTAAATGACTTGTCATGTTATCGTCACATCATGATATGGAAAATGACGACGTAATTCTCACAAATATTGTAAATGTAAACATGTGGAAGTCTAATAGTCACATATGAAAAAATAGTCACATGGAGAAGTCCAAAAGTCATACAGAAGTCCAAAGGTCACATTATAAGTCTAAGAGTTATGAGGGGAGTTCAAGACTCATGGGGGTATGAAAGGTCATTCCTATTGTTATTAAAGAAGCCTCATTACTCAAAGAAATGAATTTTCACCTTGGCTTCTCCACCTAGGGATTAGACAGAAAGATTGTTCTTTTGGAGAGAAAGCAGTGGCTTAAGGATCCACTATTAGAACTAGTGGTGTCTCATTGTATCAAAGTATCTTGGAAATTCTCTTAATATTCAAATCTCATTGAGCCAACACACTTTCATGCATATATCATGAATCTAATAAGAAGATACTTTATATGTTTGTGGGATGTGTGTTTTCCATATGTACTAAGTGAATTGAACTATTTCATTGACTTTGGTGCTCATCTTGTTGAATTTGTGTTGTAATTGTTTTAATGATTGTTATGTCTGTGTGAGTTATTTTGCTAGATAGTTAATGATTCTTTGATATGTATGCACATGCGTCTATATCAGAATAATACTAATACTTTTCTTCTAGAGGCTCACCTTCTCTTCCCTTCGAATGAAAGAACTTGGATACATATTCTAATTAAACATTTCTCAAGGCACACATACTTTCTCATTCAATAGTACATGTGCTTTGTTGGCTGCATGGGGCCTTACCCATATTCAACGTTAGTTGGCGAAACAAATCCCTACACTATTGGCCCTTTGGGCATCAGCCCGTGGAGCATGGACTGAGGTCTCACTCGAAGTAGTATGGGGGGATGCTGGAACCAAGTTTCTGCACCCTGAGATGGTCGTGATGTCAGTTTATTAATTTTGTTCTTGCTTTCATGCAGGTCACTAAGTTCTAGGCTTTGTCAGTCTAACCCTTTATTCCACCCTTCAGTACCTCCGTGAACGGGTACGATTGACCTTCGTGCAGTCCTAACCTGCGGTTCAGGTACTTTCACGCTGTTAGGGTAGCATATTGTGAAAATTTCCAAATTATCTTAAGTGTCTTACTTATCTTACTAAACAATCACAGTTAGCACCGTGTAAACAAATATTCTTACTTGCATTCAATTAACCGACGTAATTACATACATTCATGCATCACATAAGCATTGTAAATTAATTTCATACACAATATGACAAGATTCATTAACAGGAAACAAAGACACAGATTTTGTAGAATGCTTGTCTTTATTGATACCTTCATATGATTACAGACTCTATCTGCCCTGCGCACACAGCTGCAGGGGTCCGCACACTTAGTTGTGGACTTCCACAGTAGGCCTCTGCGCACTCATCTGCAGAGCCTCTACCTACGCTAAGACCCAAAACTTAGACATCGAAAGACCTCCTCCTTATCACTCAAGAGCTCTCACTTCTAGAAATTACTCAAATCTTACTTAGCTATTTTTATAAAATCCCATGGTTCGCGGACCATGGGTAGATATTTACAGCTAACTTTACACTTTATAAAATAAGGGCAGAAAACCTTTTATGATTCATGATACCTTTTCTCTCCGCCACCACAAAATGTAGAGAATTTACAACTTTATTACAAAACTTGACCCAAAACATGGGCTTTTAACCCCAAAATTGTCCTTGGGGGATCCTATTCCCAACAGGCCCCCAACACAAACATCGTGACTCACCATTGAGTCACTCTGTAGGCGCAAAGATCTTAGCGTGAAGACCTCCCAGCTTTACCTGTATGACTGCAACCTTGACAATGCACTGGACGACCGCCTTCTTCGCATCTTTGACCATTTGCTTGGTCACTGCTCTTGAACTGTCAGCATGAAGATTTTGTTGAGTTTCTTCCATATTCGTAAGCTTTCTTTCAATAGAGGTTGTGACTGCGTAAGCCTCATCCAGCCAAGGCTTCATTCATGCCTTTAACACTGCTTCCTTGTGCTGCTCTGCATCCACCTGTTCTTTTAGCTGCTTGGCCTCCTGCAGATTTTCCAGTCCTTGTGTGAGGATGATAGTTTGCATTGTGCCTTTGACCTCATCATATCAATTCTAGAGCTCACGTGCTTCTGTCTCCAATTGTTGTACATTAAGGTCCTCCTGCAAGCTCATCAGGACCTCGAATGACTATTCAAAGAGTTGTGTGGAGTCTGCTACTACATTTTTCAACTGTCGCTAAACGCTGCTCCTTTACTTCTGGTAGAGTTGAAGGCAAGGCCTTCGACTGTAACTTCGTGATCTGCATGTTCAACTCCAACTAAACCCTTGCCATTTCTGTACGAGCATCACACACCCCTATAGCCAGCTTGCATATGTAATATCCCTAACCCGAAATATTCCTCAAACCCCAGTAAATACTCCAACCAAGTATGTGCAAATGATATAATAACCCAAAAATGACAAATAATAGTGTTACAACATATAATAATGTAAACAGGAAATATAAGCAAACACTTAAGAAATGCAACGTGAAATGCTAAGCCATTTTATTATACTGAGCAATAAAATGAGTACATGAGGTGATTAGAAAGATGGCACCTCGACTTGCACAAGGCAAGTGAAGAAATACTCTCAGAATAACAAAGAATGGCCTCTCTGCGTGGATGCTGCTAGAGAACTGTTGTGCTACTACTGTTGCTAGGAAAAAAAAATAAGGAATTGGGGTTGCTCCCCTCCTCAGAAAATGCTGAAACTCTAGAATCGGGCTCTACTCAACAAACCCAGAAATATTTCATGGAATAGCCGACCCCCTGAAATCACCCCCTTGGGGATCTGTGCAGTTCCTCAATGCTTTGCATTCCCACTGAAGAAACCCCTCCAACACTCTCCCTGAACTCTACCAAAAATCCTCCAATATGCAAGGGCTGGTCCCCTGCTCAATCACTCGGCATAAATCCTCCTGCAAAAACCCCTATCCAACACTACTACCAGAAAGAACTGCGCCCCTCTCTCAGTGTTGCGCAGTCCTCCAAAACACTGATGAAATGATGATAAATTACTGCTGAAATGCCAATGGAAATACCTTGCCCGAGTAGGCACTCAAAGTCCCCCGGGGCTAAGGGTGAGATCTTCGAACAGAGACACGTAATGCACTAAGCAGTGCTGTAGACCAGCTAAACAACTAGTGTGCTCAGAAGTTGAAATGACTAGCTCAAAATTCACATAATTGAATGATCAAAATGAAGGGGCTCCTCTCTCTTTTATAGCCTTTTCCTCTCTCAATCCCAAGGCTCACCTCTTCCTGCGTGGTTCCCTTCTTGCCATGTGTTCCTTCCCTCCTGCGCAGTCTCTCCATGTGTCTACATCGGCTCTATTTTTGCGTCCCCCTTTGGCCCCCTTGGTTCCCCTTTAAGTCACAACGTTGTGCTACTAGGAAGTGACTTTTATTCTAAAAGCGAGTTATGTCCCCCGTCCTCAATTTTTTTTTTATTTACAAATAACTATAGAAGGCAAAAATTGGACAAAATCGAATATTCCAACTAGCCATGGCTAATTAGGAATATTACAGTCTCCCCCGGCAAAATGTTGCTTATCCTCAAGCAACTAAAGTTATGGATGCTACAAGATCTTCTCACTCTCCCAAGTGGCATCCTCATCCGGCAAATTCTTCCACCTCACTAAGAATTCCCGGACCATCCTACTCCGCAGCTGCCTCTCCCTAGTATCAATGATAGCCTTCGGCTGCAATACCAAATTCCCTTCGTCATCCATGGGTAGTAGCTCATCTTTCACTATCACCTACTATCCCAATGCCTTTTTCAGGCATGATACATGAAAAACGTTATGAATCTTGCTGCCTTGGGGCAGCTCCAACCCATATGCAACCTGTCCAACCCTGCGTATCACCCTGTACGGCTCATAAAAGTGGGGCTTGAGATTCTCAGCCTCCTTCTGCTTTAGTGACGATTGTCGGTATGGATGTAATTGTAGGTAGACCATTTCCCCTACCTCAAACTGTCTCTCCACTCGACCCCTGTTAGCATACAGCTTCTGTTGGTTCTGTGCTATAGCCATGTTATCCTTGAGAGCTCGGAGAATATCCTGACTCTCTTGGATCCAAATCTTGGCTCTAGGAGCCTTCCTATCACCAAACATCACGTCAGAAAAAGATAAAGGATGATACCCATATAAGGCATAGAATGGTGACATACCAATGGACATGTGATGTGAAGTATTGTAGCAGTACTCCCCAAAATTCAACCACTTCAAC